>JAKZAN010000158.1:0-83478 GCA_023053545.1 Lepidurus packardi
TAAGGAATAAGTTCAGTACGTAAGGAATTAATTCAGTCCGTAAGGAATTAATTAAGTCCGTAATGAATTAATTCAGTCCGTATGAAATTAATTCAGTCCGTAATGGATTAATTAAGTCCGTAATGAATTAATTCAGTCCGTATGAAATTAATTCAGTCCGAAAGGAATTCATTAGTCCGTAAGGAATTAATTCAGTAAGAAAGGAATTCAATCAATCCTAAAGAATTAATTCAGTCCGTAAGGAACTAATTCAGTCCGTAAGGAATTAATTCAGTCCGTAAGGAATTATTTCAGTCCGTAATTAATTCATTCATTCCTTACGGAATTAATTAAGTCCATAAGGAATTAATTTAGTCTGTAAGGATTTAATTAAGTCCGTAATGAATTAATTCAGTCCGTAATGAATTAATTCAGTCCGTAAGGATTTAATTCAGTCCGTAAGGTATTAATTCAGTCCGTAAGGAATTAATTCAGTCCGTAATGAATTAATTCAGTCCGTAAGGAATTAATTCTGTCCGTAAGGATGTAATTCAGTCCGTGAGGTATTAATTCAGTCCGTAAGGAATTAATTCAGTCCGTAAGGAATTATTTCAGTCCGTAAGGATTTAATTCAGTCCGTAAGGTATTAATTCAGTCCGTAAGGAATTAATTCAGTCCGTAAGGAATTAATTCAGTCCGTAAGGATATATTTCAGTCCGTAAGGAATAAGTTCAGTACGTAAGGAATTAATTCAGTCCGTAATCGATTAATTAAGTCCGTAATGAATTAATTCAGTCCGTATGAAATTAACTCAGTCCGTAAGGAATTAATTAAGGAATTAATTCAGTCCGTAAGGAATTAATTCAGTCCGTAAGGAATTAATTCAGTCCGTAATTAATTAATTCATTCCTTACGGAATTAATTAAGTCCATAAGGAATTAATTCAGTCTTTAAGGATTTAATTAAGTCCGTAATGAATTAATTCAGTCCGTAATGAATTAATTCAGTCCGTAAAGGATTTAATTCAGTCCGTAAGGTATTAATTCAGTCCGTAAGGAATTAATTCAGTCCGTAAGGAACTAATTCAGTCCGTAAGGAATTAATTCAGTCCGTAAGGAATTAATTCAGTCCGTAAGGAATTAATTCTGTCCGTAAGGATGTAATTCAGTCCGTAAGGTATTAATTCAGTCCGTAAGGAATTAATTCAGTCCGTAAGGAATTAATTCAGCCCGTAAGGAATAAGTTCAGTCCGTAAGGATTTAATTCAGTCCGTAAGGAATTAATTCTGTCCGTAAGGATGTAATTCAGTCCGTAAGGTATTAATTCAGTCCGTAAGGAATTAATTAAGTCCGTAAGGAATTATTTCAGTCCGTAAGGAATTATTTCAGTCCGTAATTAATTAATTCATTCCTTACGGTATTAATTAAGTCCATAAGGAATTAATTTAGTCTGTAAGGATTTAATTAAGTCCGTAATGAATTAATTCAGTCCGTAAGGAATAACTTCAGTACGTAAGGAAATAATTCAGTCCGTAATTTATAAATTCAGTACGTAAGGAATTAATTCAGTCCGTAAGGAATTAATTCAGTCCGTAAGGATTTAATTCAGTCCGTAAGGTATTAATTCAGTCCGTAAGGAATTAATTCAGTCCGTAAGGAATTAATTCAGTCCGTAAGGAATAAGTTCAGTACGTAAGGAATTAATTCAGTCCGTAATCGATTAATTAAGTCCGTAATGAATTAATTAATTCCGTATGAAATTAACTCAGTCCGTAAGGAATTAATTAAGGAATTAATTCAGTCCGTAAGGAATTAATTCAATCCGTAATTAATTAATTCATTCCTTACGGAATTAATTAAGTCCATAAGGAATTAATTTAGTCTGTAAGGATTTAATTAAGTCCGTAATGAATTAATTCAGTCCGTAAGGAATAACTTCAGTACGTAAGGAATAACTTCAGTACGTATGGAAATAATTCAGTCCGTAATTTATTAATTCAGTACGTAAGGAATTATTTCAGTCCGTAAGGATTTAATTCAGTCCGTAAGGAATAAGTTCAGTACGTAAGGAATTAATTCAGTCCGTAATCGATTAATTAAGTCCGTAATGAATTAATTCAGTCCGTATGAAATTAACTCAGTCCGTAAGGAATTAATTAAGGAATTAATTCAGTCCGTAAGGAATTAATTCAGTCCGTAAGGAATTAATTCAGTCCGTAATTAATTAATTCATTCCTTACGGAATTAATTAAGTCCATAAGGAATTAATTCTGTCCGTAAGGATGTAATTCAGTCCGTAAGGTATTAATTCAGTCCGTAAGGAATTATTTCAGTCCGTAAGGAATTAATTCAGCCCGTAAGGAATAAGTTCAGTCCGTAAGGATTTAATTCAGTCCGTAAGGAATTAATTCTGTCCGTAAGGATGTAGTTCAGTCCGTAAGGTATTAATTCAGTCCGTAAGGAATTAATTAAGTCCGTAAGGAATTAATTCAGTCCGTAAGGAATTATTTCAGTCCGTAATTAATTAATTCATTCCTTACGGTATTAATTAAGTCCATAAGGAATTAATTTAGTCTGTAAGGATTTAATTAAGTCCGTAATGAATTAATTCAGTCCGTAAGGAATAACTTCAGTACGTAAGGAAATAATTCAGTCCGTAATTTATTAATTCAGTACGTAAGGAATTAATTCAGTCCGTAAGGAATTAATTCAGTCCGTAAGGATTTAATTCAGTCCGTAAGGTATTAATTCAGTCCGTAAGGAATTAATTCAGTCCGTAAGGAATTAATTCAGTCCGTAAGGAATAAGTTCAGTACGTAAGGAATTAATTCAGTCCGTAATCGATTAATTAAGTCCGTAATGAATTAATTAAGTCCGTATGAAATTAACTCAGTCCGTAAGGAATTAATTAAGGAATTAATTCAGTCCGTAAGGAATTAATTCAATCCGTAATTAATTAATTCATTCCTTACGGAATTAATTAAGTCCATAAGGAATTAATTTAGTCTGTAATGATTTAATTAAGTCCGTAATGAATTAATTCAGTCCGTAAGGAATAACTTCAGTACGTAAGGAATAACTTCAGTACGTATGGAAATAATTCAGTCCGTAATTTATTAATTCAGTACGTAAGGAATTAATTCAGTCAGTAAGGAATTAATTCAGTCCGTAAGGAACTAATTCAGTCCGTAAGGATTTAATTCAGTCCGTAAGGATTTAATTCAGTCCGTAAGGTATTAATTCGGTCCGTAAGGAATTAATACAGTCCGTAAGGAATAAGTTCAGTACGTAAGGAATTAATTCAGTCCGTAATCGATTAATTAAGTCCGTAATGAATTAATTCAGTCCGTAAGGAATTAATTAAGTCCGTAAGGAATTAATTCAGTCCGTAAGGAATTAATTCAGTCCGTAAGGAATTAATTCAGTCAGTAAGGAATTATTTCAGTCCGTAAGGAATTAATTCAGTCCGTAAGGAATTATTTCAGTCCGTAAGGATTTAATTCAGTCCGTAAGGTATTAATTCAGTCCGTAAGGAATTAATTCAGTCCGTAATTAATTAATTCAGTCCGTAATTAATTAATTCATTCCTTACGGAATTAATTAAGTCCATAAGGAATTAATTCTGTCTGTAAGGATTTAATTAAGTCCGTAATGAATTAATTCAGTCCGTAATGAATTAATTCAGTCCGTAAGGATTTAATTCAGTCCGTAAGGTATTAATTCAGTCCGTAAGGAATTAATTCAGTCCGTAATGAATTAATTCAGTCCGTAAGGAATTAATTCTGTCCGTAAGGATGTAATTCAGTCCGTGAGGTATTAATTCAGTCCGTAAGGAATTAATTCAGTCCGTAAGGAATTAATTCAGTCCGTAAGGAATAAGTTCAGTACGTAAGGAATTAATTCAGTCCGTAAGGAATTAATTAAGTCCGTAATGAATTAATTCAGTCCGTATGAAATTAATTCAGTCCGTAATGGATTAATTAAGTCCGTAATGAATTAATTCAGTCCGTATGAAATTAATTCAGTCCGAAAGGAATTCATTAGTCCGTAAGGAATTAATTCAGTAAGAAAGGAATTCAATCAATCCTAAAGAATTAATTCAGTCCGTAAGGAACTAATTCAGTCCGTAAGGAATTAATTCAGTCCGTAAGGAATTATTTCAGTCCGTAATTAATTCATTCATTCCTTACGGAATTAATTAAGTCCATAAGGAATTAATTTAGTCTGTAAGGATTTAATTAAGTCCGTAATGAATTAATTCAGTCCGTAATGAATTAATTCAGTCCGTAAGGATTTAATTCAGTCCGTAAGGTATTAATTCAGTCCGTAAGGAATTAATTCAGTCCGTAATGAATTAATTCAGTCCGTAAGGAATTAATTCTGTCCGTAAGGATGTAATTCAGTCCGTGAGGTATTAATTCAGTCCGTAAGGAATTAATTCAGTCCGTAAGGAATTATTTCAGTCCGTAAGGATTTAATTCAGTCCGTAAGGTATTAATTCAGTCCGTAAGGAATTAATTCAGTCCGTAAGGAATTAATTCAGTCCGTAAGGATATATTTCAGTCCGTAAGGAATAAGTTCAGTACGTAAGGAATTAATTCAGTCCGTAATCGATTAATTAAGTCCGTAATGAATTAATTCAGTCCGTATGAAATTAACTCAGTCCGTAAGGAATTAATTAAGGAATTAATTCAGTCCGTAAGGAATTAATTCAGTCCGTAAGGAATTAATTCAGTCCGTAATTAATTAATTCATTCCTTACGGAATTAATTAAGTCCATAAGGAATTAATTCAGTCTTTAAGGATTTAATTAAGTCCGTAATGAATTAATTCAGTCCGTAATGAATTAATTCAGTCCGTAAAGGATTTAATTCAGTCCGTAAGGTATTAATTCTGTCCGTAAGGAATTAATTCAGTCCGTAAGGAACTAATTCAGTCCGTAAGGAATTAATTCAGTCCGTAAGGAATTAATTCAGTCCGTAAGGAATTAATTCTGTCCGTAAGGATGTAATTCAGTCCGTAAGGTATTAATTCAGTCCGTAAGGAATTAATTCAGTCCGTAAGGAATTAATTCAGCCCGTAAGGAATAAGTTCAGTCCGTAAGGATTTAATTCAGTCCGTAAGGAATTAATTCTGTCCGTAAGGATGTAATTCAGTCCGTAAGGTATTAATTCAGTCCGTAAGGAATTAATTAAGTCCGTAAGGAATTATTTCAGTCCGTAAGGAATTATTTCAGTCCGTAATTAATTAATTCATTCCTTACGGTATTAATTAAGTCCATAAGGAATTAATTTAGTCTGTAAGGATTTAATTAAGTCCGTAATGAATTAATTCAGTCCGTAATGAATTAATTCAGTCCGTAAGGATTTAATTCAGTCCGTAAGGTATTAATTCAGTCCGTAAGGAATTAATTCAGTCCGTAATGAATTAATTCAGTCCGTAAGGAATTAATTCTGTCCGTAAGGATGTAATTCAGTCCGTGAGGTATTAATTCAGTCCGTAAGGAATTAATTCAGTCCGTAAGGAATTATTTCAGTCCGTAAGGATTTAATTCAGTCCGTAAGGTATTAATTCAGTCCGTAAGGAATTAATTCAGTCCGTAAGGAATTAATTCAGTCCGTAAGGATATATTTCAGTCCGTAAGGAATAAGTTCAGTACGTAAGGAATTAATTCAGTCCGTAATCGATTAATTAAGTCCGTAATGAATTAATTCAGTCCGTATGAAATTAACTCAGTCCGTAAGGAATTAATTAAGGAATTAATTCAGTCCGTAAGGAATTAATTCAGTCCGTAAGGAATTAATTCAGTCCGTAATTAATTAATTCATTCCTTACGGAATTAATTAAGTCCATAAGGAATTAATTCAGTCTTTAAGGATTTAATTAAGTCCGTAATGAATTAATTCAGTCCGTAATGAATTAATTCAGTCCGTAAAGGATTTAATTCAGTCCGTAAGGTATTAATTCAGTCCGTAAGGAATTAATTCAGTCCGTAAGGAACTAATTCAGTCCGTAAGGAATTAATTCAGTCCGTAAGGAATTAATTCAGTCCGTAAGGAATTAATTCTGTCCGTAAGGATGTAATTCAGTCCGTAAGGTATTAATTCAGTCCGTAAGGAATTAATTCAGTCCGTAAGGAATTAATTCAGCCCGTAAGGAATAAGTTCAGTCCGTAAGGATTTAATTCAGTCCGTAAGGAATTAATTCTGTCCGTAAGGATGTAATTCAGTCCGTAAGGTATTAATTCAGTCCGTAAGGAATTAATTAAGTCCGTAAGGAATTATTTCAGTCCGTAAGGAATTATTTCAGTCCGTAATTAATTAATTCATTCCTTACGGTATTAATTAAGTCCATAAGGAATTAATTTAGTCTGTAAGGATTTAATTAAGTCCGTAATGAATTAATTCAGTCCGTAAGGAATAACTTCAGTACGTAAGGAAATAATTCAGTCCGTAAGGATTTAATTCAGTCCGTAAGGTATTAATTCAGTCCGTAAGGAATTAATTCAGTCCGTAAGGAATTAATTCAGTCCGTAAGGAATAAGTTCAGTACGTAAGGAATTAATTCAGTCCGTAATCGATTAATTAAGTCCGTAATGAATTAATTAATTCCGTATGAAATTAACTCAGTCCGTAAGGAATTAATTAAGGAATTAATTCAGTCCGTAAGGAATTAATTCAATCCGTAATTAATTAATTCATTCCTTACGGAATTAATTAAGTCCATAAGGAATTAATTTAGTCTGTAAGGATTTAATTAAGTCCGTAATGAATTAATTCAGTCCGTAAGGAATAACTTCAGTACGTAAGGAATAACTTCAGTACGTATGGAAATAATTCAGTCCGTAATTTATTAATTCAGTACGTAAGGAATTATTTCAGTCCGTAAGGATTTAATTCAGTCCGTAAGGAATAAGTTCAGTACGTAAGGAATTAATTCAGTCCGTAATCGATTAATTAAGTCCGTAATGAATTAATTCAGTCCGTATGAAATTAACTCAGTCCGTAAGGAATTAATTAAGGAATTAATTCAGTCCGTAAGGAATTAATTCAGTCCGTAAGGAATTAATTCAGTCCGTAATTAATTAATTCATTCCTTACGGAATTAATTAAGTCCATAAGGAATTAATTCAGTCTGTAAGGATTTAATTAAGTCCGTAATGAATTAATTCAGTCCGTAATGAATTAATTCAGTCCGTAAGGATTTAATTCAGTCCGTAAGGTATTAATTCAGTCCGTAAGGAAATTATTCAGTCCGTAAGGAACTAATTCAGTCCGTAAGGAATTAATTCAGTCCGTAAGGAATTAATTCAGTCCGTAAGGAATTAATTCTGTCCGTAAGGATGTAATTCAGTCCGTAAGGTATTAATTCAGTCCGTAAGGAATTATTTCAGTCCGTAAGGAATTAATTCAGCCCGTAAGGAATAAGTTCAGTCCGTAAGGATTTAATTCAGTCCGTAAGGAATTAATTCTGTCCGTAAGGATGTAGTTCAGTCCGTAAGGTATTAATTCAGTCCGTAAGGAATTAATTAAGTCCGTAAGGAATTAATTCAGTCCGTAAGGAATTATTTCAGTCCGTAATTAATTAATTCATTCCTTACGGTATTAATTAAGTCCATAAGGAATTAATTTAGTCTGTAAGGATTTAATTAAGTCCGTAATGAATTAATTCAGTCCGTAAGGAATAACTTCAGTACGTAAGGAAATAATTCAGTCCGTAATTTATTAATTCAGTACGTAAGGAATTAATTCAGTCCGTAAGGAATTAATTCAGTCCGTAAGGATTTAATTCAGTCCGTAAGGTATTAATTCAGTCCGTAAGGAATTAATTCAGTCCGTAAGGAATTAATTCAGTCCGTAAGGAATAAGTTCAGTACGTAAGGAATTAATTCAGTCCGTAATCGATTAATTAAGTCCGTAATGAATTAATTAAGTCCGTATGAAATTAACTCAGTCCGTAAGGAATTAATTAAGGAATTAATTCAGTCCGTAAGGAATTAATTCAATCCGTAATTAATTAATTCATTCCTTACGGAATTAATTAAGTCCATAAGGAATTAATTTAGTCTGTAATGATTTAATTAAGTCCGTAATGAATTAATTCAGTCCGTAAGGAATAACTTCAGTACGTAAGGAATAACTTCAGTACGTATGGAAATAATTCAGTCCGTAATTTATTAATTCAGTACGTAAGGAATTAATTCAGTCAGTAAGGAATTAATTCAGTCCGTAAGGAACTAATTCAGTCCGTAAGGATTTAATTCAGTCCGTAAGGATTTAATTCAGTCCGTAAGGTATTAATTCGGTCCGTAAGGAATTAATACAGTCCGTAAGGAATAAGTTCAGTACGTAAGGAATTAATTCAGTCCGTAATCGATTAATTAAGTCCGTAATGAATTAATTCAGTCCGTAAGGAATTAATTAAGTCCGTAAGGAATTAATTCAGTCCGTAAGGAATTAATTCAGTCCGTAAGGAATTAATTCAGTCAGTAAGGAATTATTTCAGTCCGTAAGGAATTAATTCAGTCCGTAAGGAATTATTTCAGTCCGTAAGGATTTAATTCAGTCCGTAAGGTATTAATTCAGTCCGTAAGGAATTAATTCAGTCCGTAATTAATTAATTCAGTCCGTAATTAATTAATTCATTCCTTACGGAATTAATTAAGTCCATAAGGAATTAATTCTGTCTGTAAGGATTTAATTAAGTCCGTAATGAATTAATTCAGTCCGTAATGAATTAATTCAGTCCGTAAGGATTTAATTCAGTCCGTAAGGTATTAATTCAGTCCGTAAGGAATTAATTCAGTCCGTAATGAATTAATTCAGTCCGTAAGGAATTAATTCTGTCCGTAAGGATGTAATTCAGTCCGTGAGGTATTAATTCAGTCCGTAAGGAATTAATTCAGTCCGTAAGGAATTAATTCAGTCCGTAAGGAATAAGTTCAGTACGTAAGGAATTAATTCAGTCCGTAAGGAATTAATTAAGTCCGTAATGAATTAATTCAGTCCGTATGAAATTAATTCAGTCCGTAATGGATTAATTAAGTCCGTAATGAATTAATTCAGTCCGTATGAAATTAATTCAGTCCGAAAGGAATTCATTAGTCCGTAAGGAATTAATTCAGTAAGAAAGGAATTCAATCAATCCTAAAGAATTAATTCAGTCCGTAAGGAACTAATTCAGTCCGTAAGGAATTAATTCAGTCCGTAAGGAATTATTTCAGTCCGTAATTAATTCATTCATTCCTTACGGAATTAATTAAGTCCATAAGGAATTAATTTAGTCTGTAAGGATTTAATTAAGTCCGTAATGAATTAATTCAGTCCGTAATGAATTAATTCAGTCCGTAAGGATTTAATTCAGTCCGTAAGGTATTAATTCAGTCCGTAAGGAATTAATTCAGTCCGTAATGAATTAATTCAGTCCGTAAGGAATTAATTCTGTCCGTAAGGATGTAATTCAGTCCGTGAGGTATTAATTCAGTCCGTAAGGAATTAATTCAGTCCGTAAGGAATTATTTCAGTCCGTAAGGATTTAATTCAGTCCGTAAGGTATTAATTCAGTCCGTAAGGAATTAATTCAGTCCGTAAGGAATTAATTCAGTCCGTAAGGATATATTTCAGTCCGTAAGGAATAAGTTCAGTACGTAAGGAATTAATTCAGTCCGTAATCGATTAATTAAGTCCGTAATGAATTAATTCAGTCCGTATGAAATTAACTCAGTCCGTAAGGAATTAATTAAGGAATTAATTCAGTCCGTAAGGAATTAATTCAGTCCGTAAGGAATTAATTCAGTCCGTAATTAATTAATTCATTCCTTACGGAATTAATTAAGTCCATAAGGAATTAATTCAGTCTTTAAGGATTTAATTAAGTCCGTAATGAATTAATTCAGTCCGTAATGAATTAATTCAGTCCGTAAAGGATTTAATTCAGTCCGTAAGGTATTAATTCTGTCCGTAAGGAATTAATTCAGTCCGTAAGGAACTAATTCAGTCCGTAAGGAATTAATTCAGTCCGTAAGGAATTAATTCAGTCCGTAAGGAATTAATTCTGTCCGTAAGGATGTAATTCAGTCCGAAAGGTATTAATTCAGTCCGTAAGGAATTAATTCAGTCCGTAAGGAATTAATTCAGCCCGTAAGGAATAAGTTCAGTCCGTAAGGATTTAATTCAGTCCGTAAGGAATTAATTCTGTCCGTAAGGATGTAATTCAGTCCGTAAGGTATTAATTCAGTCCGTAAGGAATTAATTAAGTCCGTAAGGAATTATTTCAGTCCGTAAGGAATTATTTCAGTCCGTAATTAATTAATTCATTCCTTACGGTATTAATTAAGTCCATAAGGAATTAATTTAGTCTGTAAGGATTTAATTAAGTCCGTAATGAATTAATTCAGTCCGTAATGAATTAATTCAGTCCGTAAGGATTTAATTCAGTCCGTAAGGTATTAATTCAGTCCGTAAGGAATTAATTCAGTCCGTAATGAATTAATTCAGTCCGTAAGGAATTAATTCTGTCCGTAAGGATGTAATTCAGTCCGTGAGGTATTAATTCAGTCCGTAAGGAATTAATTCAGTCCGTAAGGAATTATTTCAGTCCGTAAGGATTTAATTCAGTCCGTAAGGTATTAATTCAGTCCGTAAGGAATTAATTCAGTCCGTAAGGAATTAATTCAGTCCGTAAGGATATATTTCAGTCCGTAAGGAATAAGTTCAGTACGTAAGGAATTAATTCAGTCCGTAATCGATTAATTAAGTCCGTAATGAATTAATTCAGTCCGTATGAAATTAACTCAGTCCGTAAGGAATTAATTAAGGAATTAATTCAGTCCGTAAGGAATTAATTCAGTCCGTAAGGAATTAATTCAGTCCGTAATTAATTAATTCATTCCTTACGGAATTAATTAAGTCCATAAGGAATTAATTCAGTCTTTAAGGATTTAATTAAGTCCGTAATGAATTAATTCAGTCCGTAATGAATTAATTCAGTCCGTAAAGGATTTAATTCAGTCCGTAAGGTATTAATTCAGTCCGTAAGGAATTAATTCAGTCCGTAAGGAACTAATTCAGTCCGTAAGGAATTAATTCAGTCCGTAAGGAATTAATTCAGTCCGTAAGGAATTAATTCTGTCCGTAAGGATGTAATTCAGTCCGTAAGGTATTAATTCAGTCCGTAAGGAATTAATTCAGTCCGTAAGGAATTAATTCAGCCCGTAAGGAATAAGTTCAGTCCGTAAGGATTTAATTCAGTCCGTAAGGAATTAATTCTGTCCGTAAGGATGTAATTCAGTCCGTAAGGTATTAATTCAGTCCGTAAGGAATTAATTAAGTCCGTAAGGAATTATTTCAGTCCGTAAGGAATTATTTCAGTCCGTAATTAATTAATTCATTCCTTACGGTATTAATTAAGTCCATAAGGAATTAATTTAGTCTGTAAGGATTTAATTAAGTCCGTAATGAATTAATTCAGTCCGTAAGGAATAACTTCAGTACGTAAGGAAATAATTCAGTCCGTAATTTATTAATTCAGTACGTAAGGAATTAATTCAGTCCGTAAGGAATTAATTCAGTCCGTAAGGATTTAATTCAGTCCGTAAGGTATTAATTCAGTCCGTAAGGAATTAATTCAGTCCGTAAGGAATTAATTCAGTCCGTAAGGAATAAGTTCAGTACGTAAGGAATTAATTCAGTCCGTAATCGATTAATTAAGTCCGTAATGAATTAATTAAGTCCGTATGAAATTAACTCAGTCCGTAAGGAATTAATTAAGGAATTAATTCAGTCCGTAAGGAATTAATTCAATCCGTAATTAATTAATTCATTCCTTACGGAATTAATTAAGTCCATAAGGAATTAATTTAGTCTGTAAGGATTTAATTAAGTCCGTAATGAATTAATTCAGTCCGTAAGGAATAACTTCAGTACGTAAGGAATAACTTCAGTACGTATGGAAATAATTCAGTCCGTAATTTATTAATTCAGTACGTAAGGAATTAATTCAGTCAGTAAGGAATTAATTCAGTCCGTAAGGAACTAATTCAGTCCGTAAGGAATTAATTCAGTCCGTAAGGATTTAATTCAGTCCGTAAGGTATTAATTCAGTCCGTAAGGAATTAATACAGTCCGTAAGGAATAAGTTCAGTACGTAAGGAATTAATTCAGTCCGTAATCGATTAATTAAGTCCGTAATGAATTAATTCAGTCCGTATGAAATTAATTCAGTCCGTAAGGAATTAATTCAGTCCGTAAGGAATTAATTCAGTCCGTAAGGAATTATTTCAGTCCGTAATTAATTAATTCATTCCTTACGGAATTAAATAAGTCCATAAGGAATTAATTCAGTCTGTAAGGATTTAATTAAGTCCGTAATGAATTAATTCAGTCCGTAAGGAATTAATTAAGTCCGTAAGGAATTAATTCAGTCCGTAAGGAATTAATTCAGTCCGTAAGGAATTAATTCAGTCAGTAAGGAATTATTTCAGTCCGTAAGGAATTAATTCAGTCCGTAAGGAATTATTTTAGTCCGTAAGGATTTAATTCAGTCCGTAAGGTATTAATTCAGTCCGTAAGGAATCATTTCAGTCCGTAAGGATTTAATTCAGTCCGTAAGGAATTAATTCAGTCCGTAAGGAATTAATTCAGTCCGTAAGGAATTATTTCAGTCCGTAATTAATTAATTCATTCCTTACGGTATTAATTAAGTCCATAAGGAATTAATTTAGTCTGTAAGGATTTAATTAAGTCCGTAATGAATTAATTCAGTCCGTAAGGAATAACTTCAGTACGTAAGGAAATAATTCAGTCCGTAATTTATTAATTCAGTACGTAAGGAATTAATTCAGTCCGTAAGGAATTAATTCAGTCCGTAAGGATTTAATTCAGTCCGTAAGGTATTAATTCAGTCCGTAAGGAATTAATTCAGTCCGTAAGGAATTAATTCAGTCCGTAAGGAATAAGTTCAGTACGTAAGGAATTAATTCAGTCCGTAATCGATTAATTAAGTCCGTAATGAATTAATTAAGTCCGTATGAAATTAACTCAGTCCGTAAGGAATTAATTAAGGAATTAATTCAGTCCGTAAGGAATTAATTCAATCCGTAATTAATTAATTCATTCCTTACGGAATTAATTAAGTCCATAAGGAATTAATTTAGTCTGTAAGGATTTAATTAAGTCCGTAATGAATTAATTCAGTCCGTAAGGAATAACTTCAGTACGTAAGGAATAACTTCAGTACGTATGGAAATAATTCAGTCCGTAATTTATTAATTCAGTACGTAAGGAATTAATTCAGTCAGTAAGGAATTAATTCAGTCCGTAAGGAACTAATTCAGTCCGTAAGGAATTAATTCAGTCCGTAAGGATTTAATTCAGTCCGTAAGGTATTAATTCAGTCCGTAAGGAATTAATACAGTCCGTAAGGAATAAGTTCAGTACGTAAGGAATTAATTCAGTCCGTAATCGATTAATTAAGTCCGTAATGAATTAATTCAGTCCGTATGAAATTAATTCAGTCCGTAAGGAATTAATTCAGTCCGTAAGGAATTAATTCAGTCCGTAAGGAATTATTTCAGTCCGTAATTAATTAATTCATTCCTTACGGAATTAAATAAGTCCATAAGGAATTAATTCAGTCTGTAAGGATTTAATTAAGTCCGTAATGAATTAATTCAGTCCGTAAGGAATTAATTAAGTCCGTAAGGAATTAATTCAGTCCGTAAGGAATTAATTCAGTCCGTAAGGAATTAATTCAGTCAGTAAGGAATTATTTCAGTCCGTAAGGAATTAATTCAGTCCGTAAGGAATTATTTTAGTCCGTAAGGATTTAATTCAGTCCGTAAGGTATTAATTCAGTCCGTAAGGAATCATTTCAGTCCGTAAGGATTTAATTCAGTCCGTAAGGAATTAATTCAGTCCGTAAGGAATTAATTCAGTCCGTAAGGAATTAATTCAGTCAGTAAGGAATTAATTCAGCCCGTAAGGAATTAATTCAGTCCGTAAGGAATTAATTCAGTCAGTAAGGAATTAATTCAGTCCGTATGGAATTAATTCAATCCGTAAGGAATTCATTCAGTCCGTAAGGAATTATTCAGTGAGAAAGGAATTCAATCAATCTTAAATAATTAATTCAGTCCGTAAAGAACTAATTCAGTCTGTATTGAATTAATTAAGTCCGTAAGGAATTAATTAAGTCCGTAAGGAATTAATTCAGTCCGTAAGGAATTATTTCAGTCCGTAATTAATTAATTCATTCCTTACGGAATTAATTAAGTCCATAAGGAATTAATTTAGTCTGTAAGGATTTAATTAAGTCCGTAATGAATTAATTCAGTCCGTAAGGAATAACTTCAGTACGTAAGGAATAACTTCAGTACGTAAGGAAATAATTCAGTCCGTAATGGATTTTTTCTGTACGTAAGGAATTAATTCAGTCAGTAAGGAATTGATTCAGTCCGTAAGGTATTAATTCAGTCCGTAAGGAATTAATTCAGTCCGTAAGGAATTAATTCAGTCCGTAAGGAATAAGTTCAGTACGTAAGGAATTAATTCTGTCCGTATGAAATTAATTAAGTCCGTAATGAATTAATTCAGTCCGTATGAAATTAATTCAGTCCGTAAGGAATTAATTCAGTCCGTAAGGAATTAATTCAGTCCGTAAGGAATTATATCAGTCCGTAATTAATTAATTCATTCCTTACGGAATTAATTAAGTCCATAAGGAATTAATTTAGTCTGTAAGGATTTAATTAAGTCCGTAAGGAATTAATTCAGTCCGTAAGGAATTAATTCAGTCAGTAAGGAATTAATTCAGTCCGTAAGGAATTAATTCAGTCCGTAAGGAATTATTTCAGTCCGTAAGGATTTAATTCAGTCCGTAAGGTATTAATTCAGTCCGTAAGGAATTAATTCAGTCCGTAAGGAATTAATTCAGTCCGTAAGGATATATTTCAGTCCGTAAGGAATAAGTTCAGTACGTAAGGAATTAATTCAGTCCGTAATCGATTAATTAAGTCCGTAATGAATTAATTCAGTCCGTAAGAAATTAACTCAGTACGTAAGGAATTAATTAAGGAATTAATTCAGTCCGTAAGGAATTAATTCAGTCCGTAGTTAATTAATTCATTCCTTACGGAATTAATTAAGTCCATAAGGAATTAATTCAGTCTGTAAGGATTTAATTAAGTCCGTAATGAATTAATTCAGACCGTAAGGAATTAATTCAGTCCGTAAGGAATTAATTCAGTCCGTAAGGAATTAATTCAGTCCGTAAGGATTTAATTCAGTCCGTAAGGTATTAATTCAGTCCGTAAGGAATTAATTCAGTCCGTAAGGAACTAATTCAGTCCGTAAGGAATTAATTCAGTCCGTAAGGAATTAATTCTGTCCGTGAGGATGTAATTCAGTCCGTAAGGTATAAATTCAGTCCGTAAGGAATTAATTCAGTCCGTAAGGAATTAATTCAGTCCGTAAGGATATAATTCAGTCCGTAAGGAATAAGTTCAGTACGTAAGGAATTAATTCAGTCCGTAATCGATTAATTAAGTCCGTAATGAATTAATTCAGTCCGTATGAAATTAACTCAGTCCGTAAGGAATTAATTAAGGAATTAATTCAGTCCGTAAGGAATTAATTCAGTCCGTAATTAATTAATTCATACCTTACGGAATTAATTAAGTCCATAAGGAATTAATTCAGTCTGTAAGGATTTAATTAAGTCCGTAATGAATTAATTCAGTCCGTAATGAATTAATTCAGTCCGTAAGGATTTAATTCAGTCCGTAAGGTATTAATTCAGTCCGTAAGGAATTAATTCAGTCCGTAAGGAACTAATTCAGTCCGTAAGGAATTAATTCAGTCCGTAAGGAATTAATTCAGTCCGTAAGGAATTAATTCTGTCCGTAAGGATGTAATTCAGTCCGTAAGGTATTAATTCAGTCCGTAAGGAATTAATTCAGTCCGTAAGGAATTAATTCAGCCCGTAAGGAATTAATTCAGTCCGTAAGGAATTAATTCAGTCCGTAAGGATATATTTCAGTCCGTAAGGAATAAGTTCAGTACGTAAGGAATTAATTCAGTCCGTAATCGATTAATTAAGTCCGTAATGAATTAATTCAGTCCGTATGAAATTAACTCAGTCCGTAAGGAATTAATTAAGGAATTAATTCAGTCCGTAAGGAATTAATTCAGTCCGTAAGGAATTAATTCAGTCCGTAATTAATTAATTCATTCCTTACGGAATTAATTAAGTCCATAAGGAATTAATTCAGTCTGTAAGGATTTAATTAAGTCCGTAATGAATTAATTCAGACCGTAAGGAATTAATTCAGTCCGTAAGGAATTAATTCAGTCCGTAAGGAATTAATTCAGTCCGTAAGGATTTAATTCAGTCCGTAAGGTATTAATTCAGTCCGTAAGGAATTAATTCAGTCCGTAAGGAACTAATTCAGTCCGTAAGGAATTAATTCAGTCCGTAAGGAATTAATTCTGTCCGTGAGGATGTAATTCAGTCCGTAAGGTATTAATTCAGTCCGTAAGGAATTAATTCAGTCCGTAAGGAATTAATTCAGTCCGTAAGGATATAATTCAGTCCGTAAGGAATAAGTTCAGTACGTAAGGAATTAATTCAGTCCGTAATCGATTAATTAAGTCCGTAATGAATTAATTCAGTCCGTATGAAATTAACTCAGTCCGTAAGGAATTAATTAAGGAATTAATTCAGTCCGTAAGGAATTAATTCAGTCCGTAATTAATTAATTCATACCTTACGGAATTAATTAAGTCCATAAGGAATTAATTCAGTCTGTAAGGATTTAATTAAGTCCGTAATGAATTAATTCAGTCCGTAATGAATTAATTCAGTCCGTAAGGATTTAATTCAGTCCGTAAGGTATTAATTCAGTCCGTAAGGAATTAATTCAGTCCGTAAGGAACTAATTCAGTCCGTAAGGAATTAATTCAGTCCGTAAGGAATTAATTCAGTCCGTAAGGAATTAATTCTGTCCGTAAGGATGTAATTCAGTCCGTAAGGTATTAATTCAGTCCGTAAGGAATTAATTCAGTCCGTAAGGAATTAATTCAGCCCGTAAGGAATAAGTTCAGTCCGTAAGGATTTAATTCAGTCCGTAAGGTATTAATTCAGTCCGTAAGGAATTAATTCAGTCCGTAAGGAATTAATTCAGTCCGTAAGGATATAATTCAGTCCGTAAGGAATAAGTTCAGTACGTAAGGAATTAATTCAGTCCGTAATCGATTAATTAAGTCCGTAATGAATTAATTCAGTCCGTATGAAATTAACTCAGTCCGTAAGGAATTAATTAAGGAATTAATTCAGTCCGTAAGGAATTAATTCAGTCCGTAATTAATTAATTCAGTCCGTAATTAATTAATTCATTCCTTACGGAATTAATTAAGTCCATAAGGAATTAATTCAGTCTGTAAGGATTTAATTAAGTCCGTAATGAATTAATTCAGTCCGTAATGAATTAATTCAGTCCGTAAGGATTTAATTCAGTCCGTAAGGTATTAATTCAGTCCGTAAGGAATTAATTCAGTCCGTAATGAATTAATTCAGTCCGTAAGGAATTAATTCTGTCCGTAAGGATGTAATTCAGTCCGTGAGGTATTAATTCAGTCCGTAAGGAATTAATTCAGTCCGTAAGGAATTAATTCAGTCCGTAAGGAATAAGTTCAGTACGTAAGGAATTAATTCAGTCCGTAATGGATTAATTAAGTCCGTAATGAATTAATTCAGTCCGTATGAAATTAATTCAGTCCGTAAGGAATTCATTAGTCCGTAAGGAATTAATTCAGTAAGAAAGGAATTCAATCAATCCTAAAGAATTAATTCAGTCCGTAAGGAACTAATTCAGTCCGTAAGGAATTAATTCTGTCCGTAAGGAATTAATTCAGTCCGTAAGGAATTAATTCAGTCCGTAAGGAATTATTTCAGTCCGTAATTAATTCATTCATTCCTTACGGAATTAATTAAGTCCATAAGGAATTAATTTAGTCTGTAAGGATTTAATTAAGTCCGTAATGAATTAATTCAGTCCGTAAGGAATAACTTCAGTACGTAAGGAAATAATTCAGTAAGTAATGGATTAATTAAGTCCGTAATGAATTAATTCAGTCCGTAAGGAATTAATAAAATCCGTACGGAATTAATTCAGTCCGAAAGGAATTAATTCAGTCCGTAATTAATAAGTTCAGTACGTAAGGAATTAATTCAGTCCGTATTGGATTAATTAAGTCCGTAATTAATAAGTTCAGTACGTAAGGAATTAATTAAGTCCGTAATGGATTAATTAAGTCCGTAATGAATTAATTCAGTCCGTATGAAATTAATTCAGTCCGTAAGGAATTCATTCAGTCCGTAAGGATATAATTCAGTCCGTAAGGAATTAATTCAGTCCGTAAGGAATTATTTCAGTCCGTAATTAATTCATTCATTCCTTACGGAATTAATTAAGTCCATAAGGAATTAATTTAGTCTGTAAGGATTTAATTAAGTCCGTAATGAATTAATTCAGTCCGTAAGGAATAACTTCAGTACGTAAGGAAATAATTCAGTAAGTAATGGATTAATTAAGTCCGTAATGAATTAATTCAGTCCGTAAGGAATTAATAAAATCCGTACGGAATTAATTCAGTCCGAAAGGAATTAATTCAGTCCGTAATTAATAAGTTCAGTACGTAAGGAATTAATTCAGTCCGTATTGGATTAATTAAGTCCGTAATTAATAAGTTCAGTACGTAAGGAATTAATTAAGTCCGTAATGGATTAATTAAGTCCGTAATGAATTAATTCAGTCCGTATGAAATTAATTCAGTCCGTAAGGAATTCATTCAGTCCGTAAGGATATAATTCAGTCCGTAAGGAATTAATTCAGTCCGTAAGGAATTATTTCAGTCCGTAATTAATTCATTCATTCCTTACGGAATTAATTAAGTCCATAAGGAATTAATTTAGTCTGTAAGGATTTAATTAAGTCCGTAATGAATTAATTCAGTCCGTAAGGAATAACTTCAGTACGTAAGGAAATAATTCAGTAAGTAATGGATTAATTAAGTCCGTAATGAATTAATTCAGTCCGTAAGGAATTAATAAAATCCGTACGGAATTAATTCAGTCCGAAAGGAATTAATTCAGTCCGTAATTAATAAGTTCAGTACGTAAGGAATTAATTCAGTCCGTATTGGATTAATTAAGTCCGTAATTAATAAGTTCAGTACGTAAGGAATTAATTAAGTCCGTAATGGATTAATTAAGTCCGTAATGAATTAATTCAGTCCGTATGAAATTAATTCAGTCCGTAAGGAATTCATTCAGTCCGTAAGGATATAATTCAGTCCGTAAGGAATAAGTTCAGTACGTAAGGAATTAATTCAGTCCGTAATCGATTAATTAAGTCCGTAATGAATTAATTCAGTCCGTATGAAATTAACTCAGTCCGTAAGGAATTAATTAAGGAATTAATTCAGTCCGTAAGGAATTAATTCAGTCCGTAATTAATTAATTCAGTCCGTAATTAATTAATTCATTCCTTACGGAATTAATTAAGTCCATAAGGAATTAATTCAGTCTGTAAGGATTTAATTAAGTCCGTAATGAATTAATTCAGTCCGTAATGAATTAATTCAGTCCGTAAGGATTTAATTCAGTCCGTAAGGTATTAATTCAGTCCGTAAGGAATTAATTCAGTCCGTAATGAATTAATTCAGTCCGTAAGGAATTAATTCTGTCCGTAAGGATGTAATTCAGTCCGTGAGGTATTAATTCAGTCCGTAAGGAATTAATTCAGTCCGTAAGGAATTAATTCAGTCCGTAAGGAATAAGTTCAGTACGTAAGGAATTAATTCAGTCCGTAATGGATTAATTAAGTCCGTAATGAATTAATTCAGTCCGTATGAAATTAATTCAGTCCGTAAGGAATTCATTAGTCCGTAAGGAATTAATTCAGTAAGAAAGGAATTCAATCAATCCTAAAGAATTAATTCAGTCCGTAAGGAACTAATTCAGTCCGTAAGGAATTAATTCTGTCCGTAAGGAATTAATTCAGTCCGTAAGGAATTAATTCAGTCCGTAAGGAATTATTTCAGTCCGTAATTAATTCATTCATTCCTTACGGAATTAATTAAGTCCATAAGGAATTAATTTAGTCTGTAAGGATTTAATTAAGTCCGTAATGAATTAATTCAGTCCGTAAGGAATAACTTCAGTACGTAAGGAAATAATTCAGTAAGTAATGGATTAATTAAGTCCGTAATGAATTAATTCAGTCCGTAAGGAATTAATAAAATCCGTACGGAATTAATTCAGTCCGAAAGGAATTAATTCAGTCCGTAATTAATAAGTTCAGTACGTAAGGAATTAATTCAGTCCGTATTGGATTAATTAAGTCCGTAATTAATAAGTTCAGTACGTAAGGAATTAATTAAGTCCGTAATGGATTAATTAAGTCCGTAATGAATTAATTCAGTCCGTATGAAATTAATTCAGTCCGTAAGGAATTCATTCAGTCCGTAAGGAATTCATTCAGTCCGTAAGGAATTCGTTCAGTCCGTAAGGAATTAATTCAGCGAGAAAGGAATTCAATCAATCTTAAAGAATTAATTCAATCCGTAAGGAACTAATTCAGTCCGTAAGGAATTAATTCAGTCCGTAAGGAAATAATTAAGTCCGTAAGGAATTAATTAAGTCCGTAAGGAATTAATTCAGTCCGTAAGGAATTAATTCAGTCCGTAAGGAATTATTTCAGTCCGTAATTAATTAATTCATTCCTTACGGAATTAATTAAGTCCATAAGGAATTAATTTAGTCTGTAAGGATTTAATTAAGTCCGTAATGAATTAATTCAGTCCGTAAGGAATTAATTCAGTCCGTAAGGAATTAATTCAGTCCGTAAGGAATTAATTCAGTCCGTAAGGAATTAATTCAGTCCGTAAGGAATTAATTCTGTCCGTGAGGATGTAATTCAGTCCGTAAGGTATTAATTAAGTCCGTAAGGAATTAATTCACTCCGTAAGGAATTAATTCAGTCCGTAAGGAATTAATTCAGTCCGTAAGAAATTAATTCAGTCAGTAAGGAATTAATTCAGTCCGTATGAAATTAATTCAGTCCGTAAGGAATTCATTCAGTCCGTAAGGAATTCATTCAGTCCGTAAGGAATTATTCAGTGAGAAAGGAATTCAATCAATCTTAAAGAATTAATTCAGTCCGTAAGGAACTAATTCAGTCCGTAAGGAATTAATTCAGTCCGTAAGGAATTAATTAAGTCCGTAAGGAATTAATTAAGTCCGTAAGGAATTAATTAAGTCCGTAAGGAATTAATTCAGTCCGTAAGGAATAACTTCAGTACGTAAGGAAATAATTCAGTAAGTAATGGATTAATTAAGTCCGTAATGAATTAATTCAGTCCGTAAGGAATTAATAAAATCCGTACGGAATTAATTCAGTCCGAAAGGAATTAATTCAGTCCGTAATTAATAAGTTCAGTACGTAAGGAATTAATTCAGTCCGTATTGGATTAATTAAGTCCGTAATTAATAAGTTCAGTACGTAAGGAATTAATTAAGTCCGTAATGGATTAATTAAGTCCGTAATGAATTAATTCAGTCCGTATGAAATTAATTCAGTCCGTAAGGAATTCATTCAGTCCGTAAGGAATTCATTCAGTCCGTAAGGAATTCGTTCAGTCCGTAAGGAATTAATTCAGCGAGAAAGGAATTCAATCAATCTTAAAGAATTAATTCAATCCGTAAGGAACTAATTCAGTCCGTAAGGAATTAATTCAGTCCGTAAGGAAATAATTAAGTCCGTAAGGAATTAATTAAGTCCGTAAGGAATTAATTCAGTCCGTAAGGAATTAATTTAGTCTGTAAGGATTTAATTAAGTCCGTAATGAATTAATTCAGTCCGTAAGGAATTAATTCAGTCCGTAAGGAATTAATTCAGTCCGTAAGGAATTAATTCAGTCCGTAAGGAATTAATTCAGTCCGTAAGGAATTAATTCTGTCCGTGAGGATGTAATTCAGTCCGTAAGGTATTAATTAAGTCCGTAAGGAATTAATTCACTCCGTAAGGAATTAATTCAGTCCGTAAGGAATTAATTCAGTCCGTAAGAAATTAATTCAGTCAGTAAGGAATTAATTCAGTCCGTATGAAATTAATTCAGTCCGTAAGGAATTCATTCAGTCCGTAAGGAATTCATTCAGTCCGTAAGGAATTATTCAGTGAGAAAGGAATTCAATCAATCTTAAAGAATTAATTCAGTCCGTAAGGAACTAATTCAGTCCGTAAGGAATTAATTCAGTCCGTAAGGAATTAATTAAGTCCGTAAGGAATTAATTAAGTCCGTAAGGAATTAATTAAGTCCGTAAGGAATTAATTCAGTCCGTAAGGAATTATTTCAGTCCGTAATTAATTAATTCATTCCTTACGGAATTAATTAAGTCCATAATGAATTAATTTAGTCTGTAAGGATTTAATTAAGTCCGTAATGAATTAATTCAGTCCGTAAGGAATAACTTCAGTACGTAAGGAAATAATTAATTCCGTAATTTATTAATTCAGTACGTAAGGAATTAATTCAGTCCGTAAGGAATTAATTCAGTCCGTAAGGATTTAATTCAGTCCGTAAGGTATTAATTCAGTCCGTAAGGAATTAATTCAGTCCGTAAGGAATTAATTCAGTCTGTAAGGATTTGATTAAGTCCGTAATGAATTAATTCAGTCCGTAAGGAATTAATTCAGTCCGTAAGGAATTAATTTAGTCCGTAAGGAATTAATTCAGTCCGTAAGGAATTAATGAAGTCCGTAATGAATTAATTCAGTCCGTATGAAATTAATTCAGTCCGTAAGGAATTCATTCAGTCCGTAAGGAATTAATTCAGTCCGTAAGGAATTAATTCAGTCCGTAAGGAATTAATTCAGTCCGTAAGGAATTAATTCAGTCCGTAAGGATTTTATTCATTCCGTAAGGTATTAATTCAGTCCGTAAGGAATTAATTCAGTCCGTAAGGAATTAATTCAGTCCGTAAGGAATTAATTCAGTCCGTAAGGAATTAATTCTGTCCGTGAGGATGTAATTCAGTCCGTAAAGTATTAATTCATTCCGTAAGGAATTAATTCAGTCCGTAAGGAATTAATTCAGTCCGTAAGGAATTAATTCAGTCCGTAAGAAATTAATTCAGTCCGTAAGGAATTCATTCAGTCCTTAAGGAATTCATTCAGTCCGTAAGGAATTAATTCAGTCCGTAAGGAATTAATTCAGTCCGTAAGGAATTAATTCAGTCCGTAAGGATTTAATTCATTCCGTAAGGTATTAATTCAGTCCGTAAGGAATTAATTCAGTCCGTAAGGAATTAATTCAGTCCGTAAGGAATTAATTCAGTCCGTAAGGAATTAATTCTGTCCGTGAGGATGTAATTCAGTCCGTAAGGAATTAATTCAGTCCGTAAGGAATTAATTCAGTCCGTAAGGAATTAATTCAGTCCGTAAGGATTTAATTCATTCCGTAATGAATTAATTCAGTCCGTAAGGAATTAATTCAGTCCGTAAGGAATTAATTCAGTCCGTCAGGAATTAATTCAGTCCGTAAGGAATTAATTCACTCCGTAAGGAATTATTTCAGTCCGTAAGGAATTAATTCAGTAAGAAAGGAATTCAATCAATCCTAAAGAATTAATTCAGTCCGTTAGGAAATATTTCAGTCCGTAAGGAATTAATTCAGTCCGTAAGGAATTAATTCAGTCCGTAAGGAATTAATTCAGTCCGTAAGGAATATGTTCAGTACGTAAGGAATTAATTCAGTCCGTAAGGAATTAATTCAGTCCGTAAGGAATTAATTCAGTCCGTAAGGAATTAATTCAGTCCGTAAGGAATTAATTCTGTCCGTGAGGATGTAATTCAGTCCGTAAGGTATTAATTCATTCCGTAAGGAATTAATTCAGTCCGTAAGGAATTAATTCAGTCCGTAAGGAATTAATTCAGTCCGTAAGAAATTAATTCAGTCCGTAAGGAATTCATTCAGTCCGTAAGGAATTCATTCAGTCCGTAAGGAATTAATTCAGTCCGTAAGGAATTAATTCAGTCCGTAAGGAATTAATTCAGTCCGTAAGGATTTAATTCATTCCGTAAGGTATTAATTCAGTCCGTAAGGAATTAATTCAGTCCGTAAGGAATTAATTCAGTCCGTAAGGAATTAATTCAGTCCGTAAGGAATTAATTCTGTCCGTGAGGATGTAATTCAGTCCGTAAGGAATTAATTCAGTCCGTAAGGAATTAATTCAGTCCGTAAGGAATTAATTCAGTCCGTAAGGATTTAATTCATTCCGTAATGAATTAATTCAGTCCGTAAGGAATTAATTCAGTCCGTAAGGAATTAATTCAGTCCGTCAGGAATTAATTCAGTCCGTAAGGAATTAATTCACTCCGTAAGGAATTATTTCAGTCCGTAAGGAATTAATTCAGTAAGAAAGGAATTCAATCAATCCTAAAGAATTAATTCAGTCCGTTAGGAAATATTTCAGTCCGTAAGGAATTAATTCAGTCCGTAAGGAATTAATTCAGTCCGTAAGGAATATGTTCAGTACGTAAGGAATTAATTCAGTCCGTAATGAATTAATTCAGTCCGTAATGGATTAATTAAGTCCGTAATGAATTAATTCAGTCCGTATGAAATTAATTCAGTCCGTAAGGAATTCATTTAGTCCGTAAGGAATTCATTCAGTCCGTAAGGAATTAATTCAGTCCGTAAGGAATTAATTCAGTCCGTAAGGAATTAATTCAGTCCGTAAGGATTTAATTCATTCCGTAAGGTATTAATTCAGTCCGTAAGGAATTAATTCAGTCCGTAAGGAATTAATTCAGTCCGTAAGGAATTAATTCAGTCCGTAAGGAATTAATTCTGTCCGTGAGGATGTAATTCAGTCCGTAAGGTATTAATTCAGTCCGTAAGGAATTAATTCACTCCGTAAGGAATTAATTCAGTCCGTAAGGAATTAATTCATTCCGTAAGAAATTAATTCAGTCAGTAAGGAATTAATTCAGTCCGTATGAAATTAATTCAGTCCGTAAGGAATTCATTCAGTCCGTAAGGAATTCATTCAGTCCGTAAGGAATTATTCAGTGAGAAAGGAATTCAATCAATCTTAAAGAATTAATTCAGTCCGTAAGGAACTAATTCAGTCCGTAAGGAATTAATTCAGTCCGTAAGGAATTAATTAAGTCCGTAAGGAATTAATTAAGTCCGTAAGGAATTAATTCAGTCCGTAAGGAATTATTTCAGTCCGTAATTAATTCATTCATTCCTTACGGAATTAATTAGGTCCATAAGGAATTAATTTAGTCTGTAAGGATTTAATTAAGTCCGTAATGAATTAATTCAGTCCGTAAGGAATAACTTCAGTACGTAAGGAAATAATTCAGTCCGTAATTTATTAATTCAGTACGTAAGGAATTAATTCAGTCCGTAAGGAATTAATTCAGTCCGTAAGGATTTAATTCAGTCCGTAAGGTATTAATTCAGTCCGTAAGGAATTAATTCAGTCCGTAAGGAATTAATTCAGCCTGTAAGGATTTGATTAAGTCCGTAATGAATTAATTCAGTCCGTAAGGAATTAATTCAGTCCGTAAGGAATTAATTTAGTCCGTAAGGAATTATTTCAGTCCGTAAGGAATTAATTAAGTCCGTAATGAATTAATTCAGTCCGTATGAAATTAATTCAGTCCGTAAGGAATTAATTCAGTCCGTAAGGAATTAATTCAGTCCGTAAGGAATTAATTCAGTCCGTAAGGAATTAATTGAGTCCGTAAGGAATTAATTCAGTCCGTAAGGATTTTATTCATTCCGTAAGGTATTAATTCAGTCCGTAAGGAATTAATTCAGTCCGTAAGGAATTAATTTAGTCCGTAAGGAATTAATTCTGTCCGTGAGGATGTAATTCAGTCCGTAAGGTATTAATTCATTCGTAAGGAATTAATTCAGTCCGTAAGGAATTAATTCAGTCCGTAAGGAATTAATTCAGTCCGTAAGAAATTAATTCAGTCCGTAAGGAATTCATTCAGTCCGTAAGGAATTCATTCAGTCCGTAAGGAATTAATTCAGTCCGTAAGGAATTAATTCAGTCCGTAAGGAATTAATTCAGTCCGTAAGGATTTAATTCATTCCGTAAGGTATTAATTCAGTCCGTAAGGAATTAATTCAGTCCGTAAGGAATTAATTCAGTCCGTAAGGAATTAATTCAGTCCGTAAGGAATTAATTCTGTCCGTGAGGATGTAATTCAGTCCGTAAGGAATTAATTCAGTCCGTAAGGAATTAATTCAGTCCGTAAGGAATTAATTCAGTCCGTAAGGAATTAATTCAGTCCGTAAGGAATTAATTCAGTCCGTAAGGATTTAATTCATTCCGTAAGGTATTAATTCAGTCCGTAAGGAATTAATTCAGTCCGTAAGGAATTAATTCAGTCCGTAAGGAATTAATTCAGTCCGTAAGGAATTAATTCTGTCCGTGAGGATGTAATTCAGTCCGTAAGGTATTAATTCAGTCCGTAAGGAATTAATTCACTCCGTAAGGAATTAATTCAGTCCGTAAGGAATTAATTCATTCCGTAAGAAATTAATTCAGTCAGTAAGGAATTAATTCAGTCCGTATGAAATTAATTCAGTCCGTAAGGAATTCATTCAGTCCGTAAGGAATTCATTCAGTCCGTAAGGAATTATTCAGTGAGAAAGGAATTCAATCAATCTTAAAGAATTAATTCAGTCCGTAATTAACTAATTCAGTCCGTAAGGAATTAATTCAGTCCGTAAGGAATTAATTAAGTCCGTAAGGAATTAATTAAGTCAGTAAGGAATTAATTTAGTCCGTAAGGAATTATTTCAGTCCGTAATTAATTAATTCATTCCTTACGGAATTAATTAGGTCCATAAGGAATTAATTTAGTCTGTAAGGATTTAATTAAGTCCGTAATGAATTAATTCAGTCCGTAAGGAATAACTTCAGTACGTAAGGAAATAATTCAGTCCGTAATTTATTAATTCAGTACGTAAGGAATTAATTCAGTCCGTAAGGAATTAATTCAGTCCGTAAGGATTTAATTCAGTCCGTAAGGTATTAATTCAGTCCGTAAGGAATTAATTCAGTCCGTAAGGAATTAATTCAGCCTGTAAGGATTTGATTAAGTCCGTAATGAATTAATTCAGTCCGTAAGGAATTAATTCAGTCCGTAAGGAATTAATTTAGTCCGTAAGGAATTATTTCAGTCCGTAAGGAATTAATTTAGTCCGTAATGAATTAATTCAGTCCGTATGAAATTAATTCAGTCCGTAAGGAATTCATTCAGTCCGTAAGGAATTAATTCAGTCCGTAAGGAATTAATTCAGTCCGTAAGGAATTAATTCAGTCCGTAAGGAATTAATTCAGTCCGTAAGGATTTTATTCATTCCGTAAGGTATTAATTCAGTCCGTAAGGAATTAATTCAGTCCGTAAGGAATTAATTTAGTCCGTAAGGAATTAATTCTGTCCGTGAGGATGTAATTCAGTCCGTAAGGTATTAATTCATTCCGTAAGGAATTAATTCAGTCCGTAAGGAATTAATTCAGTCCGTAAGGAATTCATTCAGTCCGTAAGGAATTCATTCAGTCCGTAAGGAATTAATTCAGTCCGTAAGGAATTAATTCAGTCCGTAAGGAATTAATTCAGTCCGTAAGGAATTAATTCTGTCCGTGAGGATGTAATTCAGTCCGTAAGGTATTAATTCAGTCCGTAAGGAATTAATTCACTCCGTAAGGAATTAATTCAGTCCGTAAGGAATTAATTCATTCCGTAAGAAATTAATTCAGTCAGTAAGGAATTAATTCAGTCCGTATGAAATTAATTCAGTCCGTAAGGAATTCATTCAGTCCGTAAGGAATTCATTCAGTCCGTAAGGAATTATTCAGTGAGAAAGGAATTCAATCAATCTTAAAGAATTAATTCAGTCCGTAAGGAACTAATTCAGTCCGTAAGGAATTAATTCAGTCCGTAAGGAATTAATTAAGTCCGTAAGGAATTAATTAAGTCCGTAAGGAATTAATTTAGTCCGTAAGGAATTATTTCAGTCCGTAATTAATTAATTCATTCCTTACGGAATTAATTAGGTCCATAAGGAATTAATTTAGTCTGTAAGGATTTAATTAAGTCCGTAATGAATTAATTCAGTCCGTAAGGAATAACTTCAGTACGTAAGGAAATAATTCAGTCCGTAATTTATTAATTCAGTACGTAAGGAATTAATTCAGTCCGTACGGAATTAATTCAGTCCGTAAGGATTTAATTCAGTCCGTAAGGTATTAATTCAGTCCGTAAGGAATTAATTCAGTCCGTAAGGAATTAATTCAGCCTGTAAGGATTTGATTAAGTCCGTAATGAATTAATTCAGTCCGTAAGGAATTAATTCAGTCCGTAAGGAATTAATTTAGTCCGTAATGAATTAATTCAGTCCGTATGAAATTAATTCATTCCGTAAGGAATTCATTCAGTCCGTAAGGAATTAATTCAGTCCGTAAGGAATTAATTCAGTCCGTAAGGAATTAATTCAGTCCGTAAGGAATTAATTCAGTCCGTAAGGATTTTATTCAGTCCGTAAGGAATTAATTCAGTCCGTAAGAAATTAATTCAGTCCGTAAGGAATTCATTCAGTCCGTAAGGAATTCATTCAGTCCGTAAGGAATTCATTCAGTCCGTAAGGAATTAATTCAGTCCGTAAGGAATTAATTCAGTCCGTAAGGAATTAATTCAGTCCGTAAGGAATTAATTCTGTCCGTGAGGATGTAATTCATTCCGTAAGGAATTAATTCAGTCCGTAAGGAATTAATTCAGTCCGTAAGGAATTAATTCAGTCCGTAAGGATTTAATTCATTCCGTAATGAATTAATTCAGTCCGTAAGGAATTAATTCAGTCCGTAAGGAATTAATTCAGTCCGTCAGGAATTAATTCAGTCCGTAAGGAATTAATTCACTCCGTAAGGAATTATTTCAGTCCGTAAGGAATTAATTCAGTAAGAAAGGAATTATTTCAGTCCGTAAGGAATTAATTCAGTAAGAAAGGAATTCAATCAATCCTAAAGAATTAATTCAGTCCGTTAGGAAATATTTCAGTCCGTAAGGAATTAATTCAGTCCGTAAGGAATTAATTCAGTCCGTAAGGAATATGTTCAGTACGTAAGGAATATGTTCAGTACGTAAGGAATTAATTCAGTCCGTAATGAATTAATTCAGTCCGTAATGGATTAATTAAGTCCGTAATGAATTAATTCAGTCCGTATGAAATTAATTCAGTCCGTAAGGAATTCATTCAGTCCGTAAGGAATTCATTCAGTCCGTAAGGTATTAATTCAGTCCGTAAGGAATTAATTCAGTCCGTAAGGAATTAATTCAGCCTGTAAGGATTTGATTAAGTCCGTAATGAATTAATTCAGTCCGTAAGGAATTAATTCAGTCCGTAAGGTATTAATTCAGTCCGTAAGGAATTAATTCAGTCCGTAAGGAATTAATTCAGTCCGTAAGGAATTAATTCAGTCCGTAAGGAATTAATTCTGTCCGTGAGGATGTAATTAAGTCCGTAAGGTATTAATTCATTCCGTAAGGAATTAATTCAGTCCGTAAGGAATTAATTCAGTCCGTAAGGAATTAATTCAGTCCGTAAGAAATTAATTCAGTCCGTAAGGAATTCATTCAGTCCGTAAGGAATTCATTCAGTCCGTAAGGAATTCATTCAGTCCGTAAGGAATTAATTCAGTCCGTAAGGAATTAATTCAGTCCGTAAGGAATTAATTCAGTCCGTAAGGAATTAATTCTGTCCGTGAGGATGTAATTCATTCCGTAAGGAATTAATTCAGTCCGTAAGGAATTAATTCAGTCCGTAAGGAATTAATTCAGTCCGTAAGGATTTAATTCATTCCGTAATGAATTAATTCAGTCCGTAAGGAATTAATTCAGTCCGTAAGGAATTAATTCAGTCCGTCAGGAATTAATTCAGTCCGTAAGGAATTAATTCACTCCGTAAGGAATTATTTCAGTCCGTAAGGAATTAATTCAGTAAGAAAGGAATTATTTCAGTCCGTAAGGAATTAATTCAGTAAGAAAGGAATTCAATCAATCCTAAAGAATTAATTCAGTCCGTTAGGAAATATTTCAGTCCGTAAGGAATTAATTCAGTCCGTAAGGAATTAATTCAGTCCGTAAGGAATATGTTCAGTACGTAAGGAATTAATTCAGTCCGTAATGAATTAATTCAGTCCGTAATGGATTAATTAAGTCCGTAATGAATTAATTCAGTCCGTATGAAATTAATTCAGTCCGTAAGGAATTCATTCAGTCCGTAAGGAATTCATTCAGTCCGTAAGGAATTAATTCAGTCCGTAAGGAATTAATTCAGTCCGTAAGGAATTAATTCAGTCCGTAAGGATTTAATTCATTCCGTAAGGTATTAATTCAGTCCGTAAGGAATTAATTCAGTCCGTAAGGAATTAATTCAGTCCGTAAGGAATTAATTCAGTCCGTAAGGAATTAATTCTGTCCGTGAGGATGTAATTCAGTCCGTAAGGTATTAATTCAGTCCGTAAGGAATTAATTCACTCCGTAAGGAATTAATTCAGTCCGTAAGGAATTAATTCAGTCCGTAAGAAATTAATTCAGTCAGTAAGGAATTAATTCAGTCCGTATGAAATTAATTCAGTCCGTAAGGAATTCATTCAGTCCGTAAGGAATTCATTCAGTCCGTAAGGAATTATTCAGTGAGAAAGGAATTCAATCAATCTTAAAGAATTAATTCAGTCCGTAAGGAACTAATTCAGTCCGTAAGGAATTAATTCAGTCCGTAAGGAATTAATTAAGTCCGTAAGGAATTCATTAAGTCCGTAAGGAATTAATTCAGTCCGTAAGGAATTATTTCAGTCCGTAATTAATTAATTCATTCCTTGCGGAATTAATTAGGTCCATAAGGAATTAATTTAGTCTGTAAGGATTTAATTAAGTCCGTAATGAATTAATTCAGTCCGTAAGGAATTAATTCATTCCGTAAGGAATTAATTTAGTCCGTAAGGAATTATTTCAGTCCGTAAGGAATTAATTAAGTCCGTAATGAATTAATTCAGTCCGTATGAAATTAATTCAGTCCGTAAGGAATTCATTCAGTCCGTAAGGAATTAATTCAGTCCGTAAGGAATTAATTCAGTCCGTAAGGAATTTATTCAGTCCGTAAGGAATTAATTCAGTCCGTAAGGATTTTATTCATTCCGTAAGGTATTAATTCAGTCCGTAAGGAATTAATTCAGTCCGTAAGGAATTAATTCAGCCCGTAAGGAATTAATTTAGTCCGTAAGGAATTAATTCTGTCCGTGAGGATGTAATTCAGTCCGTAAGGTATTAATTCATTCCGTAAGGAATTAATTCAGTCCGTAAGGAATTAATTCAGTCCGTAAGGAATTAATTCAGTCCGTAAGAAATTAATTCAGTCCGTAAGGAATTCATTCAGTCCGTAAGGAATTCATTCAGTCCGTAAGGAATTAATTCAGTCCGTAAGGAATTAATTCAGTCCGTAAGGAATTAATTCAGTCCGTAAGGATTTAATTCATTCCGTAAGGTATTAATTCAGTCCGTAAGGAATTAATTCAGTCCGTAAGGAATTAATTCAGTCCGTAAGGAATTAATTCAGTCCGTAAGGAATTAATTCTGTCCGTGAGGATGTAACTCAGTCCGTAAGGTATTAATTCAGTCCGTAAGGAATTAATTCACTCCGTAAGGAATTAATTCAGTCCGTAAGGAATTAATTCAGTCCGTAAGAAATTAATTCAGTCAGTAAGGAATTAATTCAGTCCGTATGAAATTAATTCAGTCCGTAAGGAATTCATTCAGTCCGTAAGGAATTCATTCAGTCCGTAAGGAATTATTCAGTGAGAAAGGAATTCAATCAATCTTAAAGAATTAATTCAGTCCGTAAGGAACTAATTCAGTCCGTAAGGAATTAATTCAGTCCGTAAGGAATTAATTAAGTCCGTAAGGAATTCATTAAGTCCGTAAGGAATTAATTCAGTCCGTAAGGAATTATTTCAGTCCGTAATTAATTAATTCATTCCTTACGGAATTAATTAGGTCCATAAGGAATTAATTTAGTCTGTAAGGATTTAATTAAGTCCGTAATGAATTAATTCAGTCCGTAAGGAATAACTTCAGTACGTAAGGAAATAATTCAGTCCGTAATTTATTAATTCAGTACGTAAGGAATTAATTCAGTCCGTAAGGAATTAATTCAGTCCGTAAGGATTTAATTCAGTCCGTAAGGTATTAATTCAGTCCGTAAGGAATTAATTCAGTCCGTAAGGAATTAATTCAGCCTGTAAGGATTTGATTAAGTCCGTAATGAATTAATTCAGTCCGTAAGGAATTAATTCAGTCCGTAAGGAATTAATTTAGTCCGTAAGGAATTATTTCAGTCCGTAAGGAATTAATTAAGTCCGTAATGAATTAATTCAGTCCGTATGAAATTAATTCAGTCCGTAAGGAATTCATTCAGTCCGTAAGGAATTAATTCAGTCCGTAAGGAATTAATTCAGTCCGTAAGGAATTAATTCAGTCCGTAAGGAATTAATTCAGTCCGTAAGGATTTTATTCATTCCGTAAGGTATTAATTCAGTCCGTAAGGAATTAATTCAGTCCGTAAGGAATTAATTCAGTCCGTAAGGAATTAATTTAGTCCGTAAGGAATTAATTCTGTCCGTGAGGATGTAATTCAGTCCGTAAGGTATTAATTCATTCCGTAAGGAATTAATTCAGTCCGTAAGGAATTAATTCAGTCCGTAAGGAATTAATTCAGTCCGTAAGAAATTAATTCAGTCCGTAAGGAATTCATTCAGTCCGTAAGGAATTCATTCAGTCCGTAAGGAATTCATTCAGTCCGTAAGGTATTAATTCAGTCCGTAAGGAATTAATTCAGTCCGTAAGGAATTAATTCAGTCCGTAAGGAATTAATTCAGTCCGTAAGGAATTAATTCTGTCCGTGAGGATGTAATTCAGTCCGTAAGGTATTAATTCAGTCCGTAAGGAATTAATTCACTCCGTAAGGAATTAATTCAGTCCGTAAGGAATGAATTCAGTCCGTAAGAAATTAATTCAGTCAGTAAGGAATTAATTCAGTCCGTATGAAATTAATTCAGTCCGTAAGGAATTCATTCAGTCCGTAAGGAATTCATTCAGTCCGTAAGGAATTATTCAGTGAGAAAGGAATTCAATCAATCTTAAAGAATTAATTCAGTCCGTAAGGAACTAATTCAGTCCGTAAGGAAATAATTCAGTCCGTAAGGAATTAATTAAGTCCGTAAGGAATTAATTAAGTCCGTAAGGAATTAATTCAGTCCGTAAGGAATTATTTCAGTCCGTAATTAATTAATTCATTCCTTACGGAATTAATTAAGTCCATAAGGAATTAATTCAGTCCGTAAGGAATTAATTCAGTCCGTAAGGAATTAATTCAATCTGTAAGGATTTGATTAAGTCCGTAATGAATTAATTCAGTCCGTAAGGAATTAATTCAGTCCGTAAGGAATTAATTTAGTCCGTAAGGAATTAATTCAGTCCGTAAGGAATTAATTAAGTCCGTAATGAATTTATTCAGTCCGTATGAAATTAATTCAGTCCGTAAGGAATTCATTCAGTCCGTAAGGTATTAATTCATTCCGTAAGGAATTAATTCAGTCCGTAAGGAATTAATTCAGTCCGTAAGGAATTAATTCAGTCCGTAAGAAATTAATTCAGTCCGTAAGGAATTAATTCAGTCCGTAAGAAATCAATTCAGTCCGTAAGGAATTCATTCAGTCCGTAAGGAATTCATTCAGTCCTTAAGGAATTAATTCAGTCCGTAAGGAATTAATTCAGTCCGTAAGGAATTAATTCAGTCCGTAAGGATTTAATTCATTCCGTAAGGTATTAATTCAGTCCGTAAGGAATTAATTCAGTCCGTAAGGAATTAATTCAGTCCGTAAGGAATTAATTCAGTCCGTAAGGAATTAATTCTGTCCGTGAGGATGTAATTCAGTCCGTAAGGAATTAATTCAGTCCGTAAGGAATTAATTCAGTCCGTGAGGAATTAATTCAGTCCGTAAGGATTTAATTCATTCCGTAATGAATTAGTTCAGTCCGTAAGGAATTAATTTAGTCCGTAAGGAATTAATTCAGTCCGTCAGGAATTAATTCAGTCCGTAAGGAATTAATTCACTCCGTAAGGAATTATTTCAGTCCGTAAGGAATTAATTCAGTAAGAAAGGAATTCAATCAATCCTAAAGAATTAATTCAGTCCGTTAGGAAATATTTCAGTCCGTAAGGAATTAATTCAGTCCGTAAGGAATTAATTCAGTCCGTAAGGAATTAATTCAGTCCGTAATGAATTAATTCAGTCCGTAATGGATTAATTAAGTCCGTAATGAATTAATTCAGTCCGTATGAAATTAATTCAGTCCGTAAGGAATTCATTCAGTCCGTAAGGAATTCATTCAGTCCGTAAGGAATTAATTCAGTCCGTAAGGAATTAATTCAGTCCGTAAGGAATTAATTCAGTCCGTAAGGATTTAATTCATTCCGTAAGGTATTAATTCAGTCCGTAAGGAATTAATTCAGTCCGTAAGGAATTAATTCAGTCCGTAAGGAATTAATTCAGTCCGTAAGGAATTAATTCTGTCCGTGAGGATGTAATTTAGTCCGTAAGGTATTAATTCAGTCCGTAAGGAATTAATTCACTCCGTAAGGAATTAATTCAGTCCGTAAGGAATTAATTCAGTCCGTAAGAAATTAATTCAGTCAGTAAGGAATTAATTCAGTCCGTATGAAATTAATTCAGTCCGTAAGGAATTCATTCAGTCCGTAAGGAATTCATTCAGTCCGTAAGGAATTATTCAGTGAGAAAGGAATTCAATCAATCTTAAAGAATTAATTCAGTCCGTAAGGAACTAATTCAGTCCGTAAGGAATTAATTCAGTCCGTAAGGAATTAATTAAGTCCGTAAGGAATTAATTAAGTCCGTAAGGAATTAATTCAGTCCGTAAGGAATTATTTCAGTCCGTAATTAATTAATTCATTCCTTACGGAATTAATTAAGTCCATAAGGAATTAATTCAGTCCGTAAGGATTTAATTCATTCCGTAAGGAATTAATTCAGTCCGTAAGGAATAACTTCAGTACGTAAGGAAATAATTCAGTCCGTAATTTATTAATTCAGTACGTAAGGAATTAATTCAGTCCGTAAGGAATTAATTCAGTCCGTAAGGATTTAATTCAGTCCGTAAGGTATTAATTCAGTCCGTAAGGAATTAATTCTGTCCGTAAGGAATTAATTCAGTCCGTAAGGAATAAGTTCAGTACGTAAGGAATTAATTCAGTCCGCAATCGATTAATTAAGTCCGTAATGAATTAATTAAGTCCGTATGAAATTAACTCAGTCCGTAAGGAATTAATTAAGGAATTAATTCAGTCCGTAAGGAATTAATTCAATCCGTAATTACTTAATTCATTCCTTACGGAATTAATTAAGTCCATAAGGAATTAATTTAGTCTGTAAGGATTTAATTAAGTCCGTAATGAATTAATTCAGTCCGTAATCGATTAATTAAGTCCGTAATGAATTAATTCAGTCCGTATGAAATTAATTCAGTCCGTAAGGAATTAATTCAGTCCGTAAGGAATTAATTCAGTCCGTAAGGAATTAATTCAGTCCGTAAGGAATAAGTTCAGTCCGTAAGGAATTAATTCAGTCCGTAAGGAATTATTTGAGTCCGTAATTAATTCATTCATTCCTTACGGAATTAATTAAGTCCATAAGGAATTAATTTAGTCTGTAAGGATTTAATTCAGTCCGTAATGGATTAATTAAGTCCGTAATGAATTAATTCAGTCCGTAAGGAATTAATAAATTCCGTACGGAATTAATTCAGACCGTAAGGAATTAATTCAGTCCGTAAAGAATTCATTCAGTCCGTAAGGAATTAATTCAGTCCGTAAGGAATTAATTCAGTCCGTAAGGAATTAATTCAGTCCGTAAGGTATTAATTCAGTCCGTAAGGTATTAATTCAGTCCGTAAGGAATTAATTCAGTCCGTAAGGAATTAATTCAGTCCGTAAGGAATTAATTCAGTCCGTTAGGAATAAGTTCAGTACGTAAGGAATTAATTCAGTCGGTAATCGATTAATTAAGTCCGTAATGAATTAATTCAGTCCGTATGAAATTAATTCAGTCCGTAAGGAATTAATTAAGGAATTAATTCAGTCCGTAAGGAATTAATTAAGGAATTGATTCAGTCCGTAAGGAATTAATTCAGTCCGTAACGAATAAGTTCAGTACGTAAGGAATTAATTCAGTCCGTAATCGATTAATTAAGTCCGTAATGAATTACTTCAGTCCGTATGAAATTAATTCAGTCCGTAAGGAATTAATTAAGGAATTTATTCAGTCCGTACGGAATTAATTCAGTCCGTAATTAATTAATTCAGTCCGAAAGGATTTAATTCGGTCCGTAAGGTATTAATTCAGTCCGTAAGGAATAAATTCAGTCCGTAAGGAATTAATTCAGTCCGTAAGGAATTATTTCAGTCCGTAATTAATTCATTCATTCCTTACGGAATTAATTAAGTCCATAAGGAATTAATTTAGTCTGTAAGGATTTAATTAAGTCCGTAATGAATTAATTCAGTCCGTAAGGAATTAATAAAATCCGTACGGAATTAATTCAGACCGTAAGGAATTAATTCAGTCCGTAAGGAATTAATTCAGTCCGTAAGGAATTAATTCAGTCAGTAAGGAATTAATTCAGTCCGTAAGGAATTAATTCAGTCCGTAATCGATTATTTAAGTCCGTAAGGAATTAATTCAGTCCGTAAGGTATTAATTCAGTCCGTAAGGTATTAATTCAGTCCGTAAGGAATTAATTCAGTCCGTAAGGAATTAATTCAGTCCGTAAGGAATTAATTCAGTCCGTTAGGAATAAGTTCAGTACGTAAGGAATTAATTCAGTCGGTAATCGATTAATTAAGTCCGTAATGAATTAATTCAGTCCGTATGAAATTAATTCAGTCCGTAAGGAATTAATTAAGGAATTAATTCAGTCCGTAAGGAATTAATTAAGGAATTGATTCAGTCCGTAAGGAATTAATTCAGTCCGTAAGGAATTAATTCAGTCCGTAAGGAATAAGTTCAGTACGTAAGGAATTAATTCAGTCCGTAATCGATTAATTAAGTCCGTAATGAATTACTTCAGTCCGTATGAAATTAATTCAGTCCGTAAGGAATTAATTAAGGAATTTATTCAGTCCGTACGGAATTAATTCAGTCCGTAATTAATTAATTCAGTCCGAAAGGATTTAATTCGGTCCGTAAGGTATTAATTCAGTCCGTAAGGAATTAATTCAGTCCGTAGGGAATTAATTCAGTCCGTAAGGAATTAATTCAGTCCGTAAGGAATTAATTCAGTCCGTAAGGAATTAATTCAGTCCGTAAGGAATAAATTCAGTCCGTAAGGAATTAATTCAGTCCGTAAGGAATTATTTCAGTCCGTAATTAATTCATTCATTCCTTACGGAATTAATTAAGTCCATAAGGAATTAATTTAGTCTGTAAGGATTTAATTAAGTCCGTAATGAATTAATTCAGTCCGTAAGGAATTAATAAAATCCGTACGGAATTAATTCAGACCGTAAGGAATTAATTCAGTCCGTAAGGAATTAATTCAGTCCGTAAGGAATTAATTCAGTCAGTAAGGAATTAATTCAGTCCGTAAGGAATTAATTCAGTCCGTAAGGAATTAATTCAGTCCGTAAGGTATTAATTCAGTCCGTAAGGTATTAATTCAGTCCGTAAGGAATTAATTCAGTCCGTAAGGAATTAATTCAGTCCGTAAGGAATTAATTCAGTCCGTAAGGAATAAGTTCAGTACGTAAGGAATTAATTCAGTCGGTAATCGATTAATTAAGTCCGTAATGAATTAATTCAGTCCGTATGAAATTAATTCAGTCCGTAAGGAATTAATTAAGGAATTGATTCAGTCCGTAAGGAATTAATTCAGTCCGTAAGGAATTAATTCAGTCCGTAAGGAATAAGTTCAGTACGTAAGGAATTAATTCAGTCCGTAATCGATTAATTAAGTCCGTAATGAATTAATTCATTCCGTATGAAATTAATTCAGTCCGTAAGGAATTAATTAAGGAATTTATTCAGTCCGTAAGGAATTAATTCAGTCCGTAATTAATTAATTCAGTCCGAAAGGATTTAATTCGGTCCGTAAGGTTGTCCGTAAGGAATTAATTAAGTCCGTAAGGAATTAATTCATTCCGTAAGGAATTAATTCAGTCCGTAAGGAATTAATTCAGTCCGTAAGGAATTATTTCAGTCCGTAATTAATTCATTCATTCCTTACGGAATTAATTTAGTAAATAAAGAATTAATTTAGTCTGTAAGGATTTAATTACGTCCGTAATGAATTAATTCAGTCCGTAAGGAATTATTTAAGTCCGTAAGGAATTAATTCAGTCCGTAAGGAATTAATTCAGTCCGTAAGGAATTAATTCAGTCCGTAAGGAATTAATTCAGTCAGTAAGGAATTAATTCAGTCCGTAAGGAATTAATTCAGTCCGTAAGGAATTAATTCAGTCCGTAAGGATTTAATTCAGTCCGTAAGGTATTAATTCAGTCCGTAAGGAATTAATTCAGTCCGTAAGGAATTAATTCAGTCCGTAAGGAATTAATTCAGTCCGTAAGGAATAAGTTCAGTCCGTAAGGAATTAATTCAGTCCGTAAGGAATTATTTCAGTCCGTAATTAATTCATTCATTCCTTACGGAATTAATTAAGTCCATAAGGAATTAATTTAGTCTGTAAGGATTTAATTAAGTCCGTAATGAATTAATTCAGTCCGTAGGGAATAACTTCAGTCCGTAAGGAATAACTTCAGTACGTAAGGAAATAATTCAGTCCGTAATGGATTAATTAAGTCCGTAATGAATTAATTCAGTCCGTAAGTAATTAATAAAATCCGTACGGAATTAATTCAGACCGTAAGGAATTAATTCAGTCCGTAAGGAATTAATTCAGTCCGTAAGGATTTAATTCAGTCCGTAAGGTATTAATTCAGTCCGTAAGGAATTAATTCAGTCCGTAAGGAATTAATTCAGTCCGTAAGGAATTAATTCAGTCCGTAAGGAATAAGTTCAGTCCGTAAGGAATTAATTCAGTCCGTAAGGAATAAGTTCAGTACGTAAAGAATTAATTCAGTCCGTAATGGATTAATTAAGTCCGTAATGAATTAATTCAGTCCGTATGAAATTAATTCAGTCCGTAAGGAATTCATTCAGTCCGTAAGGAATTAATTCAGTAAGAAAGGAATTAATTAAGTCCGTAAGGAATTAATTCAGTCCCTAAGGAATTAATTAAGTCCGTAAGGAATTAATTAAGTCCGTAAGGAATTAATTAAGTCCGTAAGGAATTAATTCAGTCCGTAAGGAATTAATTCAGTCCGTAAGGAATTAATTCAGTCCGTAAGGAATTATTTCAGTCCGTAATTAATTCATTCATTCCTTACGGAATTAATTTAGTAAATAAAGAATTAATTTAGTCTGTAAGGATTTAATTAAGTCCGTAATGAATTAATTCAGTCCGTAAGGAATAACTTCAGTACGTAATGGATTAATTAAGTCCGTAATGAATTAATTCAGTCCGTAAGGATTTAATAAAATCCGTAAGGAATTAATAAAATCCTCACGGAATTAATTCAGACCGTAAGGAATTAATTCAGTCCGTAAGGAATTAATTCAGTCCGTAAGGAATTAATTCAGTCAGTAAGGAATTAATTCAGTCCGTAAGGAATTAATTCAGTCCGTAAGGATTTAATTCAGTCCGTAAGGAATTAATTCAGTCCGTAAGGTATTAATTCAGTCCGTAAGGTATTAATTCAGTCCGTAAGGAACTAATTCAGTCCGTAAGGAATTAATTCAGTCCGTAAGGATTTAATTCAGTCCGTAAGGTATTAATTCAGTCCGTAATGAATTAATTCAGTCCGTAAGGAATTAATTCAGTCCGTAAGGAATAAGTTCAGTACGTAAGGAATTAATTCAGTCCGTAATGAATTAATTCAGTCCGTAATGGATTAATTCAGTCCGTATGAAATTAATTCAGTCCGTAAGGAATTCATTCAGTCCGTAAGGAATTAATTCAGTAAGAAAGGAATTAATTAAGTCCGGAAGGAATTAATTAAGTCCGGAAGGAATTAATTCAGTCCCTAAGGAATTAATTCAGTCCGTAAGGAATTAATTCAGTCTGTAAGGAATTAATTCAGTCCGTAAGGAATTAATTCAGTCCGTAAGGAATTATTTCAGTCCGTAATTAATTCATTCATTCCTTACGGAATTAATTAAGTAAATAAGGAATTAATTTAGTCTGTAAGGATTTAATTAAGTCCGTAATGAATTAATTCAGTCCGTAAGGAATAACTTCAGTACGTAATGGATTAATTAAGTCCGTAATGAATTAATTCAGTCCGTAAGGATTTAATAAAATCCGTAAGGAATTAATAAAATCCTCACGGAATTAATTCAGACCGTAAGGAATTAATTCAGTCCGTAAGGAATTAATTCAGTCCGTAAGGAATTAATTCAGTCAGTAAGGAATTAATTCAGTCCGTAAGGAATTAATTCAGTCCGTAAGGATTTAATTCAGTCCGTAAGGAATTAATTCAGTCCGTAAGGTATTAATTCAGTCCGTAAGGTATTAATTCAGTCCGTAAGGAACTAATTCAGTCCGTAAGGAATTAATTCAGTCCGTAAGGATTTAATTCAGTCCGTAAGGTATTAATTCAGTCCGTAATGAATTAATTCAGTCCGTTAGGAATAACTTCAGTACGTAAGGAAATAATTCAGTCCGTAATGGATTAATTAAGTCCGTAATGAATTAATTCAGTCCATAAGGAATTAATAAAATCCGTACGGAATTAATTCAGACAGTAAGGAATTAATTCAGTCCGTAAGGAATTAATTCAGTCCGTAATGGATTAATTAAGTCCGTAATGAATTAATTCAGTCAGTAAGGAAGTAATTCAGTCCGTAAGGAATTAATTCAGTCCGTAAGGATTTAATTCAGTCCGTAAGGAATTAATTCAGTCCGTAAGGTATTAATTCAGTCCGTAAGGTATTAATTCAGTCCGTAAGGAACTAATTCAGTCCGTAGGGAATTAATTCAGTCCGTAAGGATTTAATTCAGTCCGTAAGGTATTAATTCAGTCCGTAATGAATTAATTCAGTCCGTAAGGAATAACTTCAGTAGGTAAGGAAATAATTCAGTCCGTAATGGATTAATTAAGTCCGTAATGAATTAATTCAGTCCATAAGGAATTAAGGAATTAATAAAATCCGTACGGAATTAATTCAGACAGTAAGGAATTAATTCAGTCCGTAAGGAATTAATTCAGTCCGTAAGGAATTAATTCAGTCAGTAAGGAATTAATTCAGTCCGTAAGGAATTAATTCAGTCCGTAAGGAATTAATTCAGTCCGTAAGGTATTAATTCAGTCCGTAAGGAATTAATTCAGTCCGTAATTAATTAATTCAGTCCGTAAGGAATTAATTCAGTTAGTAATCGATTAATTAAGTCCGTAATGAATTAATACAGTCAGTATGAAATTAATTCAGTCCGTAAGGAATTAATTCAGTCCGTAAGGAATTAATTCAGTCCGTAAGGAATTAATTCAGTCCGTAAGGAATTAATTCAGTTAGTAATCGATTAGTTAAGTCCGTAATGAATTAATACAGTCAGTATGAAATTAATACAGTCCGTAAGGAATTAATTCAGTTAGAAATCGATTAACTAAGTCCGTAATGAATTAATACAGTCAGTATGAAATTAATTCAGTCCGTAAGGAAATAATTCAGTTAGAAATCGATTAATTAAGTCCGTAATGAATTAATTCAGTCCGTATGAAATTAGTTCAGTCCGTAAGGAATTAATTAAGCAATTAATTGTGTCCGTAAGGAATTAATTCAGTCCGTAAGGAATTAATTAAGCAATTAATTGTGTCCGTAAGGAATTAATTCAGTCCGTAAGGAATTATTTCAGTCCGTAATTAATTAATTCATTCCTTATGGAATTAATTAAGTCCATAAGGAATTAATTCAGTCTGTAAGGATTTAATTAAGTCCGTAATGAATTAATTCTGTCCGTAAGGAATTAATTCAGTCCGTAAGGAATTAATTCAGTCCGTAAGGAATTAATTCAGTCCGTAAAGAATTAATTCAGTCCGTAAGGAAATATTTCAGTCCGTAAGGAATTAATTCAGTAAGAAAGGAATTCAATCAATCCTAAAGAATTAATTCAGTCCGTAAGGAAATATTTCAGTCCGTAAGGAATTAATTAAGTCCGTAAGGAATTAATTCAGTCCGTAAGGAATTAATTCAGTCAGTAAGGAATTAATTCAGTCCGTAAGGAATTAATTCAGTCCGTAAGGAATTAATTAAGTCCGTAAGGAATTAATTCAGTCCGTAAGGTATTAATTCAGTCCGTAAGGAACTAATTCAGTCCGTAAGGAATTAATTCAGTCCGTAAGGATTTAATTCAGTCCGTAAGGTATTAATTCAGTCCGTAATGAATTAATTCAGTCCGTAAGGATTTAATTCAGTCCGTAATGGATTAATTAAGTCCGTAATGAATTAATTCAGTCCATAAGGAATTAATAAAATCCGTACGGAATTAATTCAGACAGTAAGGAATTAATTCAGTCCGTAAGGAATTAATTCAGTCCGTAAGGAATAAGTTCAGTACGTAAGGAATTAATTCAGTCCGTAATGAATTAATTCAGTCCGTAATGGAATAATTAAGTCCGTAATGAATTAATTCAGTCCGTATGAAATTAATTCAGTCCGTAATGAATTAATTCAGTCCGTAAGGAATAACTTCAGTACGTAATGGATTAATTAAGTCCGTAATGAATTAATTCAGTCCGTAAGGATTTAATAAAATCCGTAAGGAATTAATAAATTCCTCACGGAATTAATTCAGACCGTAAGGAATTAATTCAGTCCGTAAGGAATTAATTCAGTCCGTAAGGAATTAATTCAGTCAGTAAGGAATTAATTCAGTCCGTAAGGAATTAATTCAGTCCGTAAGGATTTAATTCAGTCCGTAAGGAATTAATTCAGTCCGTAAGGTATTAATTCAGTCCGTAAGGTATTAATTCAGTCCGTAAGGAACTAATTCAGTCCGTAAGGAATTAATTCAGTCCGTAAGGATTTAATTCAGTCCGTAAGGTATTAATTCAGTCCGTAATGAATTAATTCAGTCCGTTAGGAATAACTTCAGTACGTAAGGAAATAATTCAGTCCGTAATGGATTAATTAAGTCCGTAATGAATTAATTCAGTCCATAAAGAATTAATAAAATCCGTACGGAATTAATTCAGACAGTAAGGAATTAATTCAGTTCGTAAGGAATTAATTCAGTCCGTAATGGATTAATTAAGTCCGTAATGAATTAATTCAGTCAGTAAGGAATTAATTCAGTCCGTAAGGAATTAATTCAGTCCGTAAGGATTTAATTCAGTCCGTAAGGAATTAATTCAGTCCGTAAGGTATTAATTCAGTCGTAAGGTATTAATTCAGTCCGTAAGGAACTAATTCAGTCCGTAGGGAATTAATTCAGTCCGTAAGGATTTAATTCAGTCCGTAAGGTATTAATTCAGTCCGTAATTAATTAATTCAGTCCGTAAGGAATAACTTCAGTAGGTAAGGAAATAATTCAGTCCGTAATGGATTAATTAAGTCCGTAATGAATTAATTCAGTCCATAAGGAATTAATAAAATCCGTACGGAATTAATTCAGACAGTAAGGAATTAATTCAGTCCGTAAGGAATTAATTCAGTCCGTAAGGAATTAATTCAGTCAGTAAGGAATTAATTCAGTCCGTAAGGAATTAATTCAGTCCGTAAGGAATTAATTCAGTCCGTAAGGAATTAATTCAGTCCGTAAGGTATTAATTCAGTCCGTAAGGTATTAATTCAGTCCGTAAGGAATTAATTCAGTCCGAAAGGAATTAATCCAGTCCGTAACGAATTAATTCAGTCCGTATGAAATTAATTCAGTCCGTAAGGAATTAATTAAGGAATTAATTCAGTCCGTAAGGAATTAATTAAGGAATTAATTCAGTCCGTAAGGAATTAATTCAGTCCGTAAGGAATTAATTCAGTCCGTAAGGATTTAATTCAGTCCGTAAGGTATTAATTCAGTCCGTAAGGAATTAATTCAGTCCGTAATTAATTAATTCAGTCCGTAAGAAATTAATTCAGTTAGTAATCGATTAATTAAGTCCGTAATGAATTAATACAGTCAGTATGAAATTAATTCAGTCCGTAAGGAATTAATTCAGTCCGTAAGGAATTAATTCAGTCCGTAAGGAATTAATTCAGTTAGTAATCGATTAGTTAAGTCCGTAATGAATTAATACAGTCAGTATGAAATTAATTCAGTCCGTAAGGAATTAATTCAGTTAGAAATCGATTAATTAAGTCCGTAATGAATTAATACAGTCAGTATGAAATTAATTCAGTCCGTAAGGAAATAATTCAGTTAGAAATCGATTAATTAAGTCCGTAATGAATTAATTCAGTCCGTATGAAATTAGTTCAGTCCGTAAGGAATTAATTAAGCAATTAGTTGTGTCCGTAAAGAATTAATTCAGTCCGTAAGGAATTAATTAAGCAATTAATTGTGTCCGTAAGGAATTAATTCAGTCCGTAAGGAATTATTTCTGTCCGTAATTAATTAATTCATTCCTTACGGAATTAATTAAGTCCATAAGGAATTAATTCAGTCTGTAAGGATTTAATTAAGTCCGTAATGAATTAATTCTGTCCGTAAGGAATTAATTCAGTCCGTAAGGAATTAATTCAGTCCGTAAGGAATTAATTCAGTCCGTAAAGAATTAATTCAGTCCGTAAGGAAATATTTCAGTCCGTAAGGAATTAATTCAGTAAGAAAGGAATTCAATCAATCCTAAAGAATTAATTCAGTCCGTAAGGAAATATTTCAGTCCGTAAGGAATTAATTCAGTCCGTAAGGAATTAATTCAGTCCGTAAGGAATTAATTCAGTCAGTAAGGAATTAATTCAGTCCGTAAGGAATTAATTCAGTCCGTAAGGAATTAATTAAGTCCGTAAGGAATTAATTCAGTCCGTAAGGTATTAATTCAGTCCGTAAGGTATTAATTCAGTCCGTAAGGAATTAATTCAGTCCGAAAGGAATTAATTCAGTCCGTAAGGAATTAATTCAGTCCGTAAGGAATAAGTTCAGTAAGTAAGGAATTAATTCAGTCCGTAATAGATTAATTAAGTCCGTAACGAATTAATTCAGTCCGTATGAAATTAATTCAGTCCGTAAGGAATTAATTAAGGAATTAATTCAGTCCGTAAGGAATTAATTAAGGAATTAATTCAGTCCGTAAGGAATTAATTCAGTCCGTAAGGAATTAATTCAGTCCGTAAGGAATTAATTAAGGAATTAATTCAGTCCGTAAGGAATTAATTCAGTCCGTAAGGAATTAATTCAGTCCGTAAGGATTTAATTCAGTCCGTAAGGTATTAATTCAGTCCGTAAGGAATTAATTCAGTCCGTAAGGAATTAATTCAGTCCGTAAGGAATTAATTCAGTCAGTAAGGAATTAATTCAGTCCGTAAGGAATTAATTCAGTCCGTAAGGAATTAATTAAGTCCGTAAGGAATTAATTCAGTCCGTAAGGTATTAATTCAGTCCGTAAGGTATTAATTCAGTCCGTAAGGAATTAATTCAGTCCGAAAGGAATTAATTCAGTCCGTAAGGAATTAATTCAGTCCGTAAGGAATAAGTTCAGTACGTAAGGAATTAATTCAGTCCGTAATAGATTAATTAAGTCCGTAACGAATTAATTCAGTCCGTATGAAATTAATTCAGTCCGTAAGGAATTAATTAAGGAATTAATTCAGTCCGTAAGGAATTAATTCAGTCCGTAAGGAATTAATTCAGTCCGTAAGGATTTAATTCAGTCCGTAAGGTATTAATTCAGTCCGTAAGGAATTAATTCAGTCCGTAAGGAATTAATTCAGTCCGTAAGGAATTAATTCAGTCCGTAAGGAATTAATTAAGTCCGTAAGGAATTAATTCAGTCCGTAAGGTATTAATTCAGTCCGTAAGGTATTAATTCAGTCCGTAAGGAATTAATTCAGTCCGAAAGGAATTAATTCAGTCCGTATGGAATTAATTCAGTCCGTAAGGAATAAGTTCAGTACGTAAGGAATTAATTCAGTCCGTAATAGATTAATTAAGTCCGTAACGAATTAATTCAGTCCGTATGAAATTAATTCAGTCCGTAGGGAATTAATTAAGGAATTAATTCAGTCCGTAAGGAATTAATTAAGGAATTAATTCAGTCCGTAAGGAATTAATTCAGTCCGTAAGGAATTAATTCAGTCCGTAAGGATTTAATTCAGTCCGTAAGGTATTAATTCAGTCCGTAAGGAATTAATTCAGTCCGTAAGGAATTAATTCAGTCCGTAAGGAATTAATTCAGTTAGTAATCGATTAATTAAGTCCGTAATGAATTAATACAGTCAGTATGAAATTAATTCAGTCCGTAAGGAATTAATTCAGTTAGAAATCGAATAATTAAGTCCGTAATGAATTAATACAGTCAGTATGAAATTAATTCAGTCCGTAAGGAATTAATTCAGTTAGAAATCGATTAATTAAGTCCGTAATGAATTAATTCAGTCCGTATGAAATTAATTCAGTCCGTAAGGAATTAATTAAGCAATTAATTGTGTCCGTAAGGAATTAATTCAGTCCGTAAGGAATTATTTCAGTCCGTAATTAATTAATTCATTCCTTACGGAATTAATTAAGTCCATAAGGAATTAATTCAGTCTGTAAGGATTTAATTAAGTCCGTAATGAATTAATTCTGTCCGTAAGGAATTAATTCAGTCCGTAAGGAATTAATTCAGTCCGTAAGGAATTAATTCAGTCCGTAAGGAATTAATTCAGTCCGTAAGGAAATATTTCAGTCCGTAAGGAATTAATTCAGTAAGAAAGGAATTCAATCAATCCTAAAGAATTAATTCAGTCCGTAAGGAAATATTTCAGTCCGTAAGGAATTAATTCAGTCCGTAAGGAATTAATTCAGTCCGTAAGGAATTAATTAAGTCCGTAAGGAATTAATTCAGTCCGTAAGGTATTAATTCAGTCCGTAAGGTATTAATTCAGTCCGTAAGGAATTAATTCAGTCCGAAAGGAATTAATTCAGTCCGTAAGGAATTAATTCAGTCCGTAAGGAATAAGTTCAGTACGTAAGGAATTAATTCAGTCCGTAATAGATTAATTAAGTCCGTAACGAATTAATTCAGTCCGTATGAAATTAATTCAGTCCGTAAGGAATTAATTAAGGAATTAATTCAGTCCGTAAGGAATTAATTAAGGAATTAATTCAGTCCGTAAGGAATTAATTCAGTCCGTAAGGAATTAATTCAGTCCGTAAGGATTTAATTCAGTCCGTAAGGTATTAATTCAGTCCGTAAGGAATTAATTCAGTCCGTAAGGAATTAATTCAGTCCGTAAGGAATTAATTCAGTCCGTAAGGAATTAATTAAGTCTGTAAGGAATTAATTCAGTCCGTAAGGTATTAATTCAGTCCGTAAGGTATTAATTCAGTCCGTAAGGAATTAATTCAGTCCGAAAGGAATTAATTCAGTCCGTAAGGAATTAATTCAGTCCGTAAGGAATAAGTTCAGTACGTAAGGAATTAATTCAGTCCGTAATAGATTAATTAAGTCCGTAACGAATTAATTCAGTCCGTATGAAATTAATTTAGTCCGTAAGGAATTAATTAAGGAATTAATTCAGTCCGTAAGGAATTAATTAAGGAATTAATTCAGTCCGTAAGGAATTAATTCAGTCCGTAAGGAATTAATTCAGTCCGTAAGGATTTAATTCAGTCCGTAAGGTATTAATTCAGTCCGTAAGGAATTAATTCAGTCCGTAAGGATTTAATTCAGTCCGTAAGGTATTAATTCAGTCCGTAAGGAATTAATTCAGTCCGTAATTAATTAATTCAGTCCGTAAGAAATTAATTCAGTTAGTAATCGATTAATTAAGTCCGTAATGAATTAATACAGTCAGTATGAAATTAATTCAGTCCGTAAGGAATTAATTCAGTCCGTAAGGAATTAATTCAGTCCGTAAGGAATTAATTCAGTTAGTAATCGATTAGTTAAGTCCGTAATGAATTAATACAGTCAGTATGAAATTAATTCAGTCCGTAAGGAATTAATTCAGTTAGAAATCGAATAATTAAGTCCGTAATGAATTAATACAGTCAGTATGAAATTAATTCAGTCCGTAAGGAATTAATTCAGTTAGAAATCAATTAATTAAGTCCGTAATGAATTAATTCATTCCGTATGAAATTAATTCAGTCCGTAAGGAATTAATTAAGCAATTAATTGTGTCCGTAAGGAATTAATTCAGTCCGTAAGGAATTAATTAAGCAATTAATTGTGTCCGTAAGGAATTAATTCAGTCCGTAAGGAATTATTTCAGTCCGTAATTAATTAATTCATTCCTTACGGAATTAATTAAGTCCATAAGGAATTAATTCAGTCTGTAAGGATTTAATTAAGTCCGTAATGAATTAATTCTGTCCGTAAAGAATTAATTCAGTCCGTAAGGAATTAATTCAGTCCGTAAGGAATTAATTCAGTCCGTAAGGAATTAATTCAGTCCGTAAGGAAATATTTCAGTCCGTAAGGAATTAATTCAGTAAGAAAGGAATTCAATCAATCCTAAAGAATTAATTCAGTCCGTAAGGAAATATTTCAGTCCGTAAGGAATTAATTCAGTCCGTAAGGAATTAATTCAGTCCGTAAGGAATTAATTAAGTCCGTAAGGAATTAATTCAGTCCATAAGGAATTAATAAAATCCGTACGGAATTAATTCAGACAGTAAGGAATTAATTCAGTCCGTAAGGAATTAATTCAGTCCGTAATGGATTAATTAAGTCCGTAATGAATTAATTCAGTCAGTAAGGAATTAATTCAGTCCGTAAGGAATTAATTCAGTCCGTAAGGATTTAATTCAGTCCGTAAGGAATTAATTCAGTCCGTAAGGTATTAATTCAGTCCGTAAGGTATTAATTCAGTCCGTAAGGAACTAATTCAGTCCGTAGGGAATTAATTCAGTCCGTAAGGATTTAATTCAGTCCGTAAGGTATTAATTCAGTCCGTAATGAATTAATTCAGTCCGTAAGGAATAACTTCAGTAGGTAAGGAAATAATTCAGTCCGTAATGGATTAATTAAGTCCGTAATGAATTAATTCAGTCCATAAGGAATTAATAAAATCCGTACGGAATTAATTCAGACAGTAAGGAATTAATTCAGTCCGTAAGGAATTAATTCAGTCCGTAAGGAATTAATTCAGTCAGTAAGGAATTAATTCAGTCCGTAAGGAATTAATTCAGTCCGTAAGGAATTAATTCAGTCCGTAAGGAATTAATTCAGTCCGTAAGGATTTAATTCAGTCCGTAAGGTATTAATTCAGTCCGTAAGGAATTAATTCAGTCCGTAAGGAATTAATTCAGTCCGTAAGGAATTAATTCAGTTAGTAATCGATTAATTAAGTCCGTAATGAATTAATACAGTCAGTATGAAATTAATTCAGTCCGTAAGGAATTAATTCAGTTAGAAATCGAATAATTAAGTCCGTAATGAATTAATACAGTCAGTATGAAATTAATTCAGTCCGTAAGGAATTAATTCAGTTAGAAATCAATTAATTAAGTCCGTAATGAATTAATTCATTCCGTATGAAATTAATTCAGTCCGTAAGGAATTAATTAAGCAATTAATTGTGTCCGTAAGGAATTAATTCAGTCCGTAAGGAATTAATTAAGCAATTAATTGTGTCCGTAAGGAATTAATTCAGTCCGTAAGGAATTATTTCAGTCCGTAATTAATTAATTCATTCCTTACGGAATTAATTAAGTCCATAAGGAATTAATTCAGTCTGTAAGGATTTAATTAAGTCCGTAATGAATTAATTCTGTCCGTAAAGAATTAATTCAGTCCGTAAGGAATTAATTCAGTCCGTAAGGAATTAATTCAGTCCGTAAGGAATTAATTCAGTCCGTAAGGAAATATTTCAGTCCGTAAGGAATTAATTCAGTAAGAAAGGAATTCAATCAATCCTAAAGAATTAATTCAGTCCGTAAGGAAATATTTCAGTCCGTAAGGAATTAATTCAGTCCGTAAGGAATTAATTCAGTCCGTAAGGAATTAATTAAGTCCGTAAGGAATTAATTCAGTCCATAAGGAATTAATAAAATCCGTACGGAATTAATTCAGACAGTAAGGAATTAATTCAGTCCGTAAGGAATTAATTCAGTCCGTAATGGATTAATTAAGTCCGTAATGAATTAATTCAGTCAGTAAGGAATTAATTCAGTCCGTAAGGAATTAATTCAGTCCGTAAGGATTTAGTTCAGTCCGTAAGGAATTAATTCAGTCCGTAAGGTATTAATTCAGTCCGTAAGGTATTAATTCAGTCCGTAAGGAACTAATTCAGTCCGTAGGGAATTAATTCAGTCCGTAAGGATTTAATTCAGTCCGTAAGGTATTAATTCAGTCCGTAATGAATTAATTCAGTCCGTAAGGAATAACTTCAGTAGGTAAGGAAATAATTCAGTCCGTAATGGATTAATTAAGTCCGTAATGAATTAATTCAGTCCATAAGGAATTAATAAAATCCGTACGGAATTAATTCAGACAGTAAGGAATTAATTCAGTCCGTAAGGAATTAATTCAGTCCGTAAGGAATTAATTCAGTCAGTAAGGAATTAATTCAGTCCGTAAGGAATTAATTCAGTCCGTAAGGAATTAATTCAGTCCGTAAGGAATTAATTCAGTCCGTAAGGTATTAATTCAGTCCGTAAGGTATTAATTCAGTCCGTAAGGAATTAATTCAGTCCGAAAGGAATTAATCCAGTCCGTAAGGAATTAATTCAGTCCGTAAGGAATAAGTTCAGTACGTAAGGAATTAATTCAGTCCGTAATCGATTAATTAAGTCCGTAACGAATTAATTCAGTCCGTATGAAATTAATTCAGTCCGTAAGGAATTAATTAAGGAATTAATTCAGTCCGTAAGGAATTAATTAAGGAATTAATTCAGTCCGTAAGGAATTAATTCAGTTAGTAATCGATTAATTAAGTCCGTAATGAATTAATTCAGTCCGTATGAAATTAATTCAGTCCGTAAGGAATTAATTAAGCAATTAATTATGTCCGTAAGGAATTAATTCTGTCCGTAAGGAATTATTTCAGTCCGTAATTAATTAATTCATTCCTTACGGAATTAATTAAGTCCATAAGGAATTAATTCAGTCTGTAAGGATTTAATTAAGTCCGTAATGAATTAATTCAGTCCGTAAGGAATTAATTCAGTCCGTAAGGAATTAATTCAGTCCGTAAGGAATTAATTCAGTCCGTAAGGAAATATTTCAGTCCGTAAGGAATTAATTCAGTAAGAAAGGAATTCAATCAATCCTAAAGAATTAATTCAGTCCGTAAGGAAATATTTCAGTCCGTATGGAATTAATTCAGTCCGTAAGGAATTAATTCAGTCCGTAAGGAATAAGTTCAGTACGTAATGGATTAGTTAAGTCCGTAATGAATTAATTCAGTCCGTATGAAATTAATTCAGTCCGTAAATAATTCATTCAGTCCGTAAGGAATTAATTCAGTAAGAAAGGAATTAATTAAGTCCGTAAGGAATTAATTCAGTCCATAAGGAATTAATTCAGTCCGTAAGGAATTAATTCAGTCCGTAAGGAATTAATTCAGTCCGTAAGGAATAAGTTCAGTACGTAAGGAATTAATTCAGTCCGTAATCGATTAATTGAGTCCGTAATGAATTAATTCAGTCCGTATGAAATTAATTCAGTCCGTAAGGAATTAATTCAGTCCGTAAGGAATTATTTCAGTCCGTAATTAATTAATTCATTCCTTACGGAATTAATTAAGTCCATAAGGAATTAATTCAGTCTGCAAGGATTTAATTAAGTCCGTAATGAATTAATTCAGTCCGTAAGGATTTAATTCAGTCCGTAAGGAATTAATTCAGTCCATAAGGAAATAATTTAGTCTGTACGGATTTAATTAAGTCCGTAATGAATTAATTCAGTCCGTAAGGAATAACTTCAGTACGTAAGGAAATAATTCAGTCCGTAATGGATTAATTAAGTCCGTAATGAATTAATTCAGTCCGTAAGGAATTAATAAAATCCGTACGGAATTAATTCAGACCGTAAGGAATTAATTCAGTCCGTAAGGAATTAATTCAGTCCGTAAGGAATTAATTCAGTCCGTAAGGAATTAATTCAGTCCGTAAGGAAATATTTCAGTCCGTAAGGAATTAATTCAGTAAGAAAGGAATTCAATCAATCCTAAAGAATTAATTCAGTCCGTAAGGAAATATTTCAGTCCGTAAGGAATTAATTCAGTCCGTAAGGAATTAATTAAGTCCGTAAGGAATTAATTCAGTCCGTAAGGAATTAATTCTGTCCGTAAGGATGTAATTCAGTCCGTAAGGTATTAATTCAGTCCGTAAGGAATTAATTCAGTCCGTAATGGATTAATTAAGTCCGTAATGAATTAATTCAGTCCGTATGAAATTAATTCAGTCCGTAAGGAATTCATTCAGTCCGTAAGGAATTAATTCAGTAAGAAAGGAATTAATTAAGTCCGTAAGGAATTAATTAAGTCCGTAAGGAATTAAATCAGTCCGTAGTGAATTAATTCAGTCCGTAATGGATTAATTTAGTCCGTAATGAATTAATTCAGTCCGTATGAAATTAATTCAGTCCGTAAGGAATTCATTCAGTCCGTAAGGAATTAATTAAGTCCGTAAGGAATTAATTCAGTCCGTAAGGAATTAATTCAGTCCGTAAGGAATTAATTCAGTCCGTAAGGAATTAATTCAGTCCTTAAGGAATTAATTCAGTCCGAAAGGAATTAATTCATTCCGTAAGGAATTAATTCAATCCGTAAGGAATTAATTCAGTCCGTAAGGAATTAATTCAGTCCGTACGGTATTAATTCAGTCCGTAAGGTATTATTTTATTCCGTAAGGAATTAATTCAGTCCGTAAGGAATTAATTCAGTCCGTAAGGAATTAATTCACTCCGTAAGGTATTATTTTAGTCCGTAATTAATTAATTCATTCCTTACGGAATTAATTAAGTCCATAAGGAATTAATTCAGTCTGTAAGGATTTAATTAAGTCCGTAATGAATTAATTCTGTCCGTAAGGAATTAATTCATTCCGTAAGGAATTAATTCAGTCCGTAAGGAATTAATTCAGTCGGTAAGGAATTAATTCAGTCCGTAAGGAAATATTTCAGTCCGTAAGGAATTAATTCAGTCCGTAAGGAATTAATTCAGTCCGTAAGGAATTAATTCAGTCCGTAATGGATTAATTAAGTCCGTAATGAATTAATTCAGTCCGTAAGGAATTAATTCAGTCCGTAAGGAATTCATTCAGTCCGTAAGGAATTAATTCAGTAAGAAAGGAATTCAATCAATCCTAAATAATTTATTCAGTCCGTAAGGAGCTAATTCAGTCCGTAAGGAATTAATTCTGTCCGTAAGGAATTAATTCAGTCCGTAAGGAATTATTTCAGTCCGTAATTAATTCATTCATTCCTTACGGAATTATTTCAGTCCGTAATTAATTCATTCATTCCTTACGGAATTAATTAAGTCCATAAGGAATTAATTTAGTCTGTAAGGATTTATTTCTTAAGGATTTTTAATTTTTTTTAAGGATGTAAGGAAATATTTCAGTCCGTAAGGAATTAATTCAGTCCGTAAGGAATTAATTCAGTCCGTAAGGAAATATTTCAGTCCGTAAGGAATTAATTCAGTAAGAAAGGAATTCAATCAATTCTAAAGAATTAATTCAGTCCGTAAGGAAATATTTCAATCCGTAAGGAATTAATTCAGTCCGTAAGGAATTAATTAAGTCCGTAAGGAATTAATTCAGTCCGTAAGGAATTAATTCTGTCCGTAAGGATGTAATTCAGTCCGTAAGGTATTAATTCAGTCCGTAAGGAATTAATTCAGTCCGTAATGGATTAATTAAGTCCGTAATGAATTAATTCAGTCCGTAAGGAATTAATTCAGTCCGTAAGGAATTCATTCAGTCCGTAAGGAATTAATTCAGTAAGAAAGGAATTCAATCAATCCTAAATAGTTTATTCAGTCCGTAAGGAGCTAATTCAGTCCGTAAGGAATTAATTCTGTCCGTAAGGAATTAATTCAGTCCGTAAGGAATTTTTTCAGTCCGTAATTAATTCATTCATTCCATACGGAATTATTTCAGTCCGTAATTAATTCATTCATTCCTTACGGAATTAATTAAGTCCATAAGGAATTAATTTAGTCTGTAAGGATTTATTTCTTAAAGATTTTTAATTTTTTTTAAGGATGTAAGGAAATATTTCAGTCCGTAAGGAATTAATTCAGTCCGTAAGGAATTAATTCAGTCCGTAAGGAATGAATTCAGTCCGTAAGGAATAAGTTCAGTACGTAATGGATTAATTAAGTCCGTAATGAATTAATTCAGTCCGTATGAAATTAATTCAGTCCGTAAGGAATTAATTCAGTCCGTAAGGAATTATTTCAGTCCGTAATTAATTAATTCATTCCTTACGGAATTAATTAAGTCCATAAGGAATTAATTCAGTCTGTAAGGATTTAATTAAGTCCGTAATGAATTTATTCAGTCCGTAAGGATTTAATTCAGTCCGTAAGGAATTAATTCAGTCCATAAGGATATAATTTAGTCTGTAAGGATTTAATTAAGTCCGTAATGAATTAATTCAGTCCGTAAGGAATAACTTCAGTACGTAAGGAAATAATTCAGTCCGTAATGGATTAATTAAGTCCGTAATGAATTAATTCAGTCCGTAAGGAATTAATAAAATCCGTACGGAATTAATAAAATCCGTACGGAATTAATTCAGACCGTAAGGAATTAATTCAGTCCGTAAGGAATTAATTCAGTCCGTAATGAATTAATTCTGTCCGTAAGGAATTAATTCATTCCGTAAGGAATTAATTCAGTCCGTAAGGAATTAATTCAGTCCGTAAGGAATTAATTCAGTCCGTAAGGAAATATTTCAGTCCGTAAGGAATTAATTCAGTAAGAAAGGAATTCAATCAATCCTAAAGAATTAATTCAGTCCGTAAGGAAATATTTCAGTCCGTAAGGAATTAATTCAGTCCGTAAGGAATTAATTAAGTCCGTAAGGAATTAATTCAGTCCGTAAGGAATTAATTCTGTCCGTAAGGATGTATTTCAGCCCGTAAGGTATTAATTCAGTCCGTAAGGAATTAATTCAGTCCGTAATGGATTAATTAAGTCCGTAATGAATTATTTCAGTCCGTAAGGAATTAATTCAGTCCGTAAGGAATTCATTCAGTCCGTAAGGAATTAATTCAGTAAGAAAGGAATTCAATCAATCCTAAATAATTTATTCAGTCCGTAAGGAGCTAATTCAGTCCGTAAGGAATTAATTCTGTCCGTAAGGAATTAATTCAGTCCGTAAGGAATTATTTCAGTCCGTAATTAATTCATTCATTCCTTACGGAATTATTTCAGTCCGTAATTAATTCATTCATTCCTTACGGAATTAATTAAGTCCATAAGGAATTAATTTAGTCTGTAAGGATTTATTTCTTAAGGATTTTTAATTTTTTTTAAGGATGTAAGGAAATATTTCAGTCCGTAAGGAATTAATTCAGTCCGTAAGGAATTAATTCAGTCCGTAAGGAAATATTTCAGTCCGTAAGGAATTAATTCAGTAAGAAAGGAATTCAATCAATTCTAAAGAATTAATTCAGTCCGTAAGGAAATATTTCAATCCGTAAGGAATTAATTCAGTCCGTAAGGAATTAATTAAGTCCGTAAGGAATTAATTCAGTCCGTAAGGAATTAATTCTGTCCGTAAGGATGTAATTCAGTCCGTAAGGTATTAATTCAGTCCGTAAGGAATTAATTCAGTCCGTAATGGATTAATTAAGTCCGTAATGAATTAATTCAGTCCGTAAGGAATTAATTCAGTCCGTAAGGAATTCATTCAGTCCGTAAGGAATTAATTCAGTAAGAAAGGAATTCAATCAATCCTAAATAGTTTATTCAGTCCGTAAGGAGCTAATTCAGTCCGTAAGGAATTAATTCTGTCCGTAAGGAATTAATTCAGTCCGTAAGGAATTTTTTCAGTCCGTAATTAATTCATTCATTCCATACGGAATTATTTCAGTCCGTAATTAATTCATTCATTCCTTACGGAATTAATTAAGTCCATAAGGAATTAATTTAGTCTGTAAGGATTTATTTCTTAAAGATTTTTAATTTTTTTTAAGGATGTAAGGAAATATTTCAGTCCGTAAGGAATTAATTCAGTCCGTAAGGAATTAATTCAGTCCGTAAGGAATGAATTCAGTCCGTAAGGAATAAGTTCAGTACGTAATGGATTAATTAAGTCCGTAATGAATTAATTCAGTCCGTATGAAATTAATTCAGTCCGTAAGGAATTAATTCAGTCCGTAAGGAATTATTTCAGTCCGTAATTAATTAATTCATTCCTTACGGAATTAATTAAGTCCATAAGGAATTAATTCAGTCTGTAAGGATTTAATTAAGTCCGTAATGAATTTATTCAGTCCGTAAGGATTTAATTCAGTCCGTAAGGAATTAATTCAGTCCATAAGGATATAATTTAGTCTGTAAGGATTTAATTAAGTCCGTAATGAATTAATTCAGTCCGTAAGGAATAACTTCAGTACGTAAGGAAATAATTCAGTCCGTAATGGATTAATTAAGTCCGTAATGAATTAATTCAGTCCGTAAGGAATTAATAAAATCCGTACGGAATTAATAAAATCCGTACGGAATTAATTCAGACCGTAAGGAATTAATTCAGTCCGTAAGGAATTAATTCAGTCCGTAATGAATTAATTCTGTCCGTAAGGAATTAATTCATTCCGTAAGGAATTAATTCAGTCCGTAAGGAATTAATTCAGTCCGTAAGGAATTAATTCAGTCCGTAAGGAAATATTTCAGTCCGTAAGGAATTAATTCAGTAAGAAAGGAATTCAATCAATCCTAAAGAATTAATTCAGTCCGTAAGGAAATATTTCAGTCCGTAAGGAATTAATTCAGTCCGTAAGGAATTAATTAAGTCCGTAAGGAATTAATTCAGTCCGTAAGGAATTAATTCTGTCCGTAAGGATGTATTTCAGCCCGTAAGGTATTAATTCAGTCCGTAAGGAATTAATTCAGTCCGTAATGGATTAATTAAGTCCGTAATGAATTATTTCAGTCCGTAAGGAATTAATTCAGTCCGTAAGGAATTCATTCAGTCCGTAAGGAATTAATTCAGTAAGAAAGGAATTCAATCAATCCTAAATAATTAATTCAGTCCGTAAGGAGCTAATTCAGTCCGTAAGGAATTAATTCAGTAAGAAAGGAATTCAATCAATCCTAAATAATTAATTCAGTCCGTAAGGAGCTAATTCAGTCCGTAAGGAATTATTTCAGTCCGTAATTAATTCATTCATTCCTTACGGAATTAATTAAGTCCATAAGGAATTAGTTTAGTCTGTAAGGATTTAATTAAGTCCGTAATGAATTAATTCAGTCCGTAAGGAATAACTTCAGTACGTAAGGAAATAATTCAGTCCGTAATGGATTAATTAAGTCCGTAATGAATTAATTCAGTCCGTTAATAATTAATTCAGTCCGAAATGAATTAATTCAGTCCGTAAGGTATTAATTCAGTAAGTAAGGTATTAATTCAGTCCGTAAGGAATTAATTCAGTCCGTAAGGAATTAATTCAGTCCGTAAGGAATTAATTCAGTCCGTAAGGAATTAATTCAGTTAGTAATCGATTAATTAAGTCCGTAATGAATTAATTCAGTCCGTATGAAATTAATTCAGTCCGTAAGGAATTAATTAAGCAATTAATTATGTCCGTAAGGAATTAATTCAGTCCGTAAGGAATTATTTCAGTCCGTAATTAATTAATTCATTCCTTACGGAATTAATTAAGTCCATAAGGAATTAATTCAGTCTGTAAGGATTTAATTAAGTCCGTAATGAATTAATTCAGTCCGTAAGTATTTAATTCAGTCCGTAAGGAATTAATTCAGTCCGTAAGGAATTAATTCAGTCCGTAAGGAATTAATTCAGTCCGTAAGGAATTATTTCAGTCCGTAATTAATTCATTCATTCCGTAAGGAATTAATAAAATCCGTACGGAATTAATTCAGACCGTAAGGAATTAATTCAGTCCGTAAGGAATTAATTCAGTCCGTAAGGAATTAATTCAGTCAGTAAGGAATTAATTCAGTCCGTAAGGAATTAACTCAGTCCGTAAGGAATTAATTCAGTCCGTAAGGAGTTAATTCAGTCTGTAAGGTATTAATTCAGTCCATAAGGTATTAAATCAGTCCGTAAGGAATTAATTCAGTCCGTAAGGAATTAATTCAGTCCGTAAGGAATTAATTCAGTCCGTAAGGAATTATTTCAGTCCGTAAGGAATTAATTCAGTAAGAAAGGAATTCAATCAATCCTAAAGAATTAATTCAGTCCGTAAGGAAATATTTCAGTCCGTAAGGAATTAATTCAATCCGTAAGGAATTAATTCAGTCCGTAAGGAATTAATTCAGTCCGTAAAGTATTAATTCAGTCCGTAAGGTATTATTTTATTCCGTAAGGAATTAATTCAGTCCGTAAGGAATTAATTCAGTCCGTAAGGAATAAGTTCAGTACGTAAGGAATTAATTCAGTCCGTAATCGATTAATTAAGTCCGTAATGAATTAATTCAGTCCGTAATCGATTAATTAAGTCCGTAATGAATTAATTCAGTCCGTATGAAATTAATTCAGTCCGTAAGGAATTAATTAAGGAATTAATTCAGTCCGTAAGGAATTAATTCAGTCCGTAAGGAATTGATTCGGTCCGTAAGGATTTAATTCAGTCCGTAAGGTATTAATTCAGTCCGTAAGGAATTCATTCAGTCCGTAAGGAATTAATTCAGTCCGTAAGGAACTAATTCAGTCCGTAAGGAATTAATTCAGTCCGTAAGGAATTAATTCAATCCGTAAGGAATTAATTCAGTCCGTAAGGAATTAATTCAGTCCGTAAGGTATTAATTCAGTCCGTAAAGAATTAATTCAGTCCGTAAGGAATTAATTCAGTCCGTAAGGAATTAATTCAGTCCGTAATCGATTAATTAAGTCCGTAATGAATTAATTCAGTCCGTATGAAATTAATTCAGTCCGTAAGGAATTAATTAAGGAATTAATTCAGTCCGTAAGGAATTAATTAAGGAATTAATTCAGTCCGTAAGGAATTAATTCAGTCCGTAAGGAATTAATTCGGTCCGTAAGGATTTAATTCAGTCCGTAAGGTATTAATTCAGTCCGTAAGGAATTAATTCAGTCCGTAAGGAATTAATTCAGTCCGTAAGGAATTAATTCAGTCCGTAAGGAATAAGTTCAGTACGTAAGGAATTAATTCAGTTAGTAATCGATTAATTAAGTCCGTAATGAATTAATTCAGTCCGTATGAAATTAATTCAGTCCGTAAGGAATTAATTAAGGAATTAATTCAGTCCATAAGGAATTAATTCAGTCTGTAAGGATTTAATTAAGTCCGTAATGAATTAATTCAGTCCGTAAGGATTTAATTCAGTCCGTAAGGAATTAATTCAGTCCGTAAGGAATTAATTCAGTCCGTAAGGAATTAATTCAGTCCGTAAGGAAATATTTCAGTCCGTAAGGAATTAATTCAGTAAGAAAGGAATTCAATGAATCCTAAAGAATTAATTCAGTCCGTAAGGAAATATTTCAGTCCGTACGGAATTAATTCAGTCCGTAAGGGATTAATTCAGTCCGTAAGGAATTAATTAAGTCCGTAAGGAATTAATTCAGTCCATAAGGAATTAATTCAGTCCGTAAGGAAATATTTCAGTCCGTAAGGAATTAAGTCAGTCCGTAAGGAATTAATTCAGTCCGTAAGGAATTAATTCAGTCCGTAAGGAATAAGTTCAGAACGTAAGGAATTAATTCAGTCCGTAATGAATTAATTCAGTCCGTAATGGACTAATTAAGTCCGTAATGAATTAATTCAGTCCGTATGAAATTAATTCAGTCCGTAAGGAATTCATTCAGTCCGTAAGGAATTAATTCAGTCCGTAAGGAATTAATTCAGTCTGTAAGGAATTAATTCAGTCCGTAAGGAATTAATTCAGTCTGTAAGGAATTAATTCAGTCCGTAAGGAATTAATTCAGTCCATAAGGAATTAATTTAGTCTGTAAGGATTTAATTAAGTCCGTAATGAATTAATTCAGTCCGTAAGGAATAACTTCAGTACGTAAGGAATTAATTCAGTCCGTAATGGATTAATTAATTCCGTAATGAATTAATTCAGTCCGTAAGGAATTAATAAAATCCGTACGGAATTAATTCAGACCGTAAGGAATTAATTCAGTCCGTAAGGAATTAATTCAGTCCGTAATGAATTAATTCTGTCCGTAAGGAATTAATTCATTCCGTAAGGAATTAATTCAGTCCGTAAGGAATTAATTCAGTCCGTAAGGAATTAATTCAGTCCGTAAGGAAATATTTCAGTCCGTAAGGAATTAATTCAGTAAGAAAGGAATTCAATCAATCCTAAAGAATTAATTCAGTCCGTAAGGAAATATTTCAGTCCGTAAGGAATTAATTCAGTCCGTAAGGAATTAATTAAGTCCGTAAGGAATTAATTCAGTCCGTAAGGAATTAATTCTGTCCGTAAGGATGTATTTCAGCCCGTAAGGTATTAATTCAGTCCGTAAGGAATTAATTCAGTCCGTAATGGATTAATTAAGTCCGTAATGAATTATTTCAGTCCGTAAGGAATTAATTCAGTCCGTAAGGAATTCATTCAGTCCGTAAGGAATTAATTCAGTAAGAAAGGAATTCAATCAATCCTAAATAATTAATTCAGTCCGTAAGGAGCTAATTCAGTCCGTAAGGAATTAATTCAGTAAGAAAGGAATTCAATCAATCCTAAATAATTAATTCAGTCCGTAAGGAGCTAATTCAGTCCGTAAGGAATTAATTCTGTCCGTAAGGAATTAATTCAGTCCGTAAGGAATTATTTCAGTCCGTAATTAATTCATTCATTCCTTACGGAATTAATTAAGTCCATAAGGAATTAGTTTAGTCTGTAAGGATTTAATTAAGTCCGTAATGAATTACTTCAGTCCGTAAGGAATAACTTCAGTACGTAAGGAAATAATTCAGTCCGTAATGGATTAATTAAGTCCGTAATGAATTAATTCAGTCCGTTAATAATTAATTCAGTCCGAAATGAATTAATTCAGTCCGTAAGGTATTAATTCAGTAAGTAAGGTATTAATTCAGTCCGTAAGGAATTAATTCAGTCCGTAAGGAATTAATTCAGTCCGTAAGGAATTAATTCAGTCCGTAAGGAATTAATTCAGTCCGTAAGGAATTAATTCAGTTAGTAATCGATTAATTAAGTCCGTAATGAATTAATTCAGTCCGTATGAAATTAATTCAGTCCGTAAGGAATTAATTAAGCAATTAATTATGTCCGTAAGGAATTAATTCAGTCCGTAAGGAATTATTTCAGTCCGTAATTAATTAATTCATTCCTTACGGAATTAATTAAGTCCATAAGGAATTAATTCAGTCTGTAAGGATTTAATTAAGTCCGTAATGAATTAATTCAGTCCGTAAGTATTTAATTCAGTCCGTAAGGAATTAATTCAGTCCGTAAGGAATTAATTCAGTCCGTAAGGAATTAATTCAGTCCGTAAGGAATTATTTCAGTCCGTAATTAGTTCATTCATTCCGTAAGGAATTAATAAAATCCGTACGGAATTAATTCAGACCGTAAGGAATTAATTCAGTCCGTAAGGAATTAATTCAGTCCGTAAGGAATTAATTCAGTCAGTAAGGAATTAATTCAGTCCGTAAGGAATTAACTCAGTCCGTAAGGAATTAATTCAGTCCGTAAGGAGTTAATTCAGTCTGTAAGGTATTAATTCAGTCCATAAGGTATTAATTCAGTCCGTAAGGAATTAATTCAGTCCGTAAGGAATTAATTCAGTCCGTAAGGAATTAATTCAGTCCGTAAGGAATTATTTCAGTCCGTAAGGAATTAATTCAGTAAGAAAGGAATTCAATCAATCCTAAAGAATTAATTCAGTCCGTAAGGAAATATTTCAGTCCGTAAGGAATTAATTCAATCCGTAAGGAATTAATTCAGTCCGTAAGGAATTAATTCAGTCCGTAAGGTATTAATTCAGTCCGTAAGGTATTATTTTATTCCGTAAGGAATTAATTCAGTCCGTAAGGAATTAATTCAGTCCGTAAGGAATAAGTTCAGTACGTAAGGAATTAATTCAGTCCGTAATCGATTAATTAAGTCCGTAATGAATTAATTCAGTCCGTAATCGATTAATTAAGTCCGTAATGAATTAATTCAGTCCGTATGAAATTAATTCAGTCCGTAAGGAATTAATTAAGGAATTAATTCAGTCCGTAAGGAATTAATTCAGTCCGTAAGGAATTGATTCGGTCCGTAAGGATTTAATTCAGTCCGTAAGGTATTAATTCAGTCCGTAAGGAATTAATTCAGTCCGTAAGGAATTAATTCAGTCCGTAAGGAACTAATTCAGTCCGTAAGGAATTAATTCAGTCCGTAAGGAATTAATTCAATCCGTAAGGAATTAATTCAGTCCGTAAGGAATTAATTCAGTCCGTAAGGTATTAATTCAGTCCGTAAGGAATTAATTCAGTCCGTAAGGAATTAATTCAGTCCGTAAGGAATTAATTCAGTCCGTAATCGATTAATTAAGTCCGTAATGAATTAATTCAGTCCGTATGAAATTAATTCAGTCCGTAAGGAATTAATTAAGGAATTAATTCAGTCCGTAAGGAATTAATTAAGGAATTAATTCAGTCCGTAAGGAATTAATTCAGTCCGTAAGGAATTAATTCGGTCCGTAAGGATTTAATTCAGTCCGTAAGGTATTAATTCAGTCCGTAAGGAATTAATTCAGTCCGTAAGGAATTAATTCAGTCCGTAAGGAATTATTTCAGTCCGTAATTAGTTCATTCATTCCGTAAGGAATTAATAAAATCCGTACGGAATTAATTCAGACCGTAAGGAATTAATTCAGTCCGTAAGGAATTAATTCAGTCCGTAAGGAATTAATTCAGTCAGTAAGGAATTAATTCAGTCCGTAAGGAATTAATTCAGTCCGTAAGGAATTAATTCAATCCGTAAGGAATTAATTCAGTCCGTAAGGAATTAATTCAGTCCGTAAGGTATTAATTCAGTCCGTAAGGAATTAATTCAGTCCGTAAGGAATTAATTCAGTCCGTAAGGAATTAATTCAGTCCGTAATCGATTAATTAAGTCCGTAATGAATTAATTCAGTCCGTATGAAATTAATTCAGTCCGTAAGGAATTAATTAAGGAATTAATTCAGTCCGTAAGGAATTAATTAAGGAATTAATTCAGTCCGTAAGGAATTAATTCAGTCCGTAAGGAATTAATTCGGTCCGTAAGGATTTAATTCAGTCCGTAAGGTATTAATTCAGTCCGTAAGGAATTAATTCAGTCCGTAAGGAATTAATTCAGTCCGTAAGGAATTATTTCAGTCCGTAATTAGTTCATTCATTCCGTAAGGAATTAATAAAATCCGTACGGAATTAATTCAGACCGTAAGGAATTAATTCAGTCCGTAAGGAATTAATTCAGTCCGTAAGGAATTAATTCAGTCAGTAAGGAATTAATTCAGTCCGTAAGGTATTAATTCAGTCCGTAAGGTATTATTTTATTCCGTAAGGAATTAATTCAGTCCGTAAGGAATTAATTCAGTCCGTAAGGAATAAGTTCAGTACGTAAGGAATTAATTCAGTCCGTAATCGATTAATTAAGTCCGTAATGAATTAATTCAGTCCGTAATCGATTAATTAAGTCCGTAATGAATTAATTCAGTCCGTATGAAATTAATTCAGTCCGTAAGGAATTAATTAAGGAATTAATTCAGTCCGTAAGGAATTAATTCAGTCCGTAAGGAATTGATTCGGTCCGTAAGGATTTAATTCAGTCCGTAAGGTATTAATTCAGTCCGTAAGGAATTAATTCAGTCCGTAAGGAATTAATTCAGTCCGTAAGGAACTAATTCAGTCCGTAAGGAATTAATTCAGTCCGTAAGGAATTAATTCAATCCGTAAGGAATTAATTCAGTCCGTAAGGAATTAATTCAGTCCGTAAGGTATTAATTCAGTCCGTAAGGAATTAATTCAGTCCGTAAGGAATTAATTCAGTCCGTAAGGAATTAATTCAGTCCGTAATCGATTAATTAAGTCCGTAATGAATTAATTCAGTCCGTATGAAATTAATTCAGTCCGTAAGGAATTAATTAAGGAATTAATTCAGTCCGTAAGGATTAATTAAGGAATTAATTCAGTCCGTAAGGAATTAATTCAGTCCGTAAGGAATTAATTCGGTCCGTAAGGATTTAATTCAGTCCGTAAGGTATTAATTCAGTCCGTAAGGAATTAATTCAGTCCGTAAGGAATTAATTCAGTCCGTAAGGAATTATTTCAGTCCGTAATTAGTTCATTCATTCCGTAAGGAATTAATAAAATCCGTACGGAATTAATTCAGACCGTAAGGAATTAATTCAGTCCGTAAGGAATTAATTCAGTCCGTAAGGAATTAATTCAGTCAGTAAGGAATTAATTCAGTCCGTAAGGAATTAACTCAGTCCGTAAGGAATTAATTCAGTCCGTAAGGAGTTAATTCAGTCTGTAAGGTATTAATTCAGTCCATAAGGTATTAATTCAGTCCGTAAGGAATTAATTCAGTCCGTAAGGAATTAATTCAGTCCGTAAGGAATTAATTCAGTCCGTAAGGAATTATTTCAGTCCGTAAGGAATTAATTCAGTAAGAAAGGAATTCAATCAATCCTAAAGAATTAATTCAGTCCGTAAGGAAATATTTCAGTCCGTAAGGAATTAATTCAATCCGTAAGGAATTAATTCAGTCCGTAAGGAATTAATTCAGTCCGTAAGGTATTAATTCAGTCCGTAAGGTATTATTTTATTCCGTAAGGAATTAATTCAGTCCGTAAGGAATTAATTCAGTCCGTAAGGAATAAGTTCAGTACGTAAGGAATTAATTCAGTCCGTAATCGATTAATTAAGTCCGTAATGAATTAATTCAGTCCGTAATCGATTAATTAAGTCCGTAATGAATTAATTCAGTCCGTATGAAATTAATTCAGTCCGTAAGGAATTAATTAAGGAATTAATTCAGTCCGTAAGGAATTAATTCAGTCCGTAAGGAATTGATTCGGTCCGTAAGGATTTAATTCAGTCCGTAAGGTATTAATTCAGTCCGTAAGGAATTAATTCAGTCCGTAAGGAATTAATTCAGTCCGTAAGGAACTAATTCAGTCCGTAAGGAATTAATTCAGTCCGTAAGGAATTAATTCAATCCGTAAGGAATTAATTCAGTCCGTAAGGAATTAATTCAGTCCGTAAGGTATTAATTCAGTCCGTAAGGAATTAATTCAGTCCGTAAGGAATTAATTCAGTCCGTAAGGAATTAATTCAGTCCGTAATCGATTAATTAAGTCCGTAATGAATTAATTCAGTCCGTATGAAATTAATTCAGTCCGTAAGGAATTAATTAAGGAATTAATTCAGTCCGTAAGGAATTAATTAAGGAATTAATTCAGTCCGTAAGGAATTAATTCAGTCCGTAAGGAATTAATTCGGTCCGTAAGGATTTAATTCAGTCCGTAAGGTATTAATTCAGTCCGTAAGGAATTAATTCAGTCCGTAAGGAATTAATTCAGTCCGTAAGGAATTAATTCAGTCCGTAAGGAATAAGTTCAGTACGTAAGGAATTAATTCAGTTAGTAATCGATTAATTAAGTCCGTAATGAATTAATTCAGTCCGTATGAAATTAATTCAGTCCGTAAGGAATTAATTAAGCAATTAATTCAGTCCGTATGAAATTAATTCAGTCCGTAAGGAATTAATTAAGGAATTAATTCAGTCCATAAGGAATTAATTCAGTCTGTAAGGATTTAATTAAGTCCGTAATGAATTAATTCAGTCCGTAAGGATTTAATTCAGTCCGTAAGGAATTAATTCAGTCCGTAAGGAATTAATTCAGTCCGTAAGGAATTAATTCAGTCCGTAAGGAAATATTTCAGTCCGTAAGGAATTAATTCAGTAAGAAAGGAATTCAATGAATCCTAAAGAATTAATTCAGTCCGTAAGGAAATATTTCAGTCCGTACGGAATTAATTCAGTCCGTAAGGGATTAATTCAGTAAGTAAGGAATTAATTAAGTCCGTAAGGAATTAATTCAGTCCATAAGGAATTAATTCAGTCCGTAAGGAAATATTTCATTCCGTAAGGAATTAAGTCAGTCCGTAAGGAATTAATTCAGTCCGTAAGGAATTAATTCAGTCCGTAAGGAATAAGTTCAGAACGTAAGGAATTAATTCAGTCCGTAATGAATTAATTCAGTCCGTAATGGATTAATTAAGTCCGTAATGAATTAATTCAGTCCGTATGAAATTAATTCAGTCCGTAAGGAATTCATTCAGTCCGTAAGGAATTAATTCAGTCCGTAAGGAATTAATTCAGTCTGTAAGGAATTAATTCAGTCCGTAAGGAATTAATTCAGTCTGTAAGGAATTAATTCAGTCCGTAAGGAATTAATTCAGTCCATAAGGAATTAATTTAGTCTGTAAGGATTTAATTAAGTCCGTAATGAATTAATTCAGTCCGTAAGGAACTAATTCAGTAAGAAAGGAATTAATTCAGTCCGTAAGGAAATATTTCAGTCCGTAAGGAAATATTTCAGTCCGTACGGAATTAATTCAGTCCGTAAGGAATTAATTCAGTCCGTAAGGAATTAATTAAGTCCGTAAGGAATTAATTCAGTCCATAAGGAATTAATTCTGTCCGTAAGGATGTAATTCAGTCCGTAAGGTATTAATTCAGTCCGTAAGGAATTAATTCAGTCCGTAAGGAATTAATTCATTCCGTAAGGAATAAGCTCAGTAAGTAAGGAATTCATTCAGTCCGTAATGGATTAATTAAGTCCGTAATGAATTAATTCAGTCCGTAAGGAATTAATAAAATCCGTACGGAATTAATTCAGACCGTAAGGAATTAATTCCGTCCGTTAGGAATTAATTCAGTCCGTAAGGAATTAATTCAGTCCGTAAGGAATTAATTCAGTCCGTAAGGAATTAATTCAGTCCGTAAGGAATTATTTCAGTCCGTAAGGAATTAATTCAGTAAGAAAGGAATTCAATCAATTCATAAGGAATTAATTCAGTCTGTAAGGATTTAATTAAGTCCGTAATGAATTAATTCAGTCCGTAAGTAATTAATTCAGTCCGTAAGGAATTAATTCAGTCCGTAAGGAATTAATTCAGTCCGTAAGGAATAAGTTCAGTACGTAAGGAATTAATTCAGTCCGTAATGGATTAATTAAGTCCGTAATGAATTAATTCAGTCCGTATGAAATTAATTCAGTCCGTAAGGAATTCATTTAGTCCGTAAGGAATTAATTCAGTAAGAAAGGAATTCAATCAATCCTAAAGAATTAATTCAGTCCGTAAGAAACTAATTCAGTCCGTAAGGAATTAATTCTGTCCGTAAGGAATTAATTCAGTCCGTAAGGAATTAATTCAGTCCGTAATGGATTAATTAAGTCCGTATGAAATTAATTCAGTCCGTAAGGAATTAATTCAGTAAGAAATAAATTAATTAAGTCCGTAAGGAATTAATTCAGTCTGTAAGGAATTAATTCAGTCCGTAAGGAAATATTTCAGTCCGTAAGGAATTAATTCAGTCCGTAAGGAATTAATTCAGTCCGTAAGGAATTAATTCAGTCCGTAAGGAATAAGTTCAGTACGTAAGGAATTAATTCAGTCCGTAATGGATTAATTAAGTCCGTAATGAATTAATTCAGTCCGTATGAAATTAATTCAGTCCGTAAGGAATTCAGTTAGTCCGTAAGAAATTAATTCAGTAAGAAAGGAATTCAATCAATCCTAAAGAATTAATTCAGTCCGTAAGAAACTAATTCAGTCCGTAATGAATTAATTCAGTCCGTATGAAATTAATTCAGTCCGTAAGGAATTAATTCAGTCTGTAAGGAATTAATTCAGTCAGTAAGGAATTAATTCAGTCCGTAAGGAATTAATTCAGTCCGTAAGGAATTAATTCAGTCCGTAAGGAATTAATTCAGTCCGTAAGGAATTATTTCAGTCCGTAATTAATTCATTCATTCCTTACGGAATTAATTAAGTCCATAAGGAATTAATTTAGTCTGTAAGGATTTAATTAAGTCCGTAATGAATTAATTCAGTCCGTTAGGAATAACTTGAGTACGTAAGGAAATAATTCAGTCCGTAATGGATTAATTAAGTCCGTAATGAATTAATTCAGTCCGTAAGGAATTAATTCAGTCCGTAAGGAATTAATTCAGTCCGTAAGGAATTAATTCAGTCAGTAAGGAATTAATTCAGTCCGTAAGGAATTAATTCAGTCCGTAAGGAATTAATTCAGTCTGTAAGGTATTAATTCAGTCCATAAGGTATTAATTCAGTCCGTAAGGAATTAATTCAGTCCATAAGGAATTAATTCAGTCTGTAAGGATTTAATTAAGTCCGTAATGAATTAATTCAGTCCGTAAGGATTTAATTCAGTCCGTAAGGAATTAATTCAGTCCGTAAGGAATTAATTCAGTGCGTAAGGAATTAATTCAGTCCGTAAGGAAATATTTCAGTCCGTAAGGAATTAATTCAGTAAGAAAGGAATTCAATCAATCCTAAAGAATTAATTCAGTCCGTAAGGAAATATTTCAGTCCGTACGGAATTAATTCAGTCCGTAAGGAATTAATTCAGTCCGTAAGGAATTAATTAAGTCCGTAAGGAATTAATTCAGTCCATAAGGAATTAATTCTGTCCGCAAGGATGTAATTCAGTCCGTAAGGTATTAATTCAGTCCGTAAGGAATTAATTCAGTCCGTAAGGAATTAATTCAGTCCGTAAGGAATAAGCTCAGTAAGTAAGGAATTCATTGAGTCGATGTTACCTTCACAAAATTAAAAAAATAGATAAGCCTATCTGCCCCTGTTCCGATCACACTAAACAAGATTTACAACATATATTTTTCCACTGTAGATGGCTAAACAAAATAAGAGCAGTACTACTAAGGGAACTTTCCAAATTAAAGATACATTTTAATGCAAACCTTTTCCTTTGCAATCCCAAAGCCTTCCCGGCAATAGTTTCTTTTGTTAACAACGCAACTTACCTCCTCAAAGAAGCTAGAGCCATTTTATAGTTCGCTATAATTGGCCCAATGTAATAAGTCCTATACCAAAATATGTATGTACTTAGAACTTTAAGCCAGCAAAGAGCAAACGCTCACGCTGGTAGTATAAATAAAAAAAAAAAAAAAAAAAAAAAAAAAGAATTCATTGAGTCCGTAATGGATTAATTAAGTCCGTAATGAATTAATTCAGTCCGTAAGGAATTAATAAAATCCGTACGGAATTAATTCAGACCGTAAGGAATTAATTCAGTCCGTAAGGAATTAATTCAGTCCGTAAGGAATTAATTCAGTCCGTAAGGAATTAATTCAGTCCGTAAGGAATTAATTCAGTCCGTAAGGAATTATTTCAGTCCGAAATTAATTCATTCATTCCTTACGGAATTAATTAAATCCATAAGGAATTAATTTAGTCTGTAAGGATTTAATTAAGTCCGTAATGAATTAATTCAGTCCGTTAGGAATAACTTCAGTACGTAAGGAAATAATTCAGTCCGTAATGGATTAATTAAGTCCGTAATGAATTAATTCAGTCCGTAAGGAATTAATTCAGTCCGTAAGGAATTAATTCAGTCCGTAAGGAATTAATTCAGTCCGTAAGGAATTAATTCAGTCCGTAAGGAATTAATTCAGTCTGTAAGGTATTAATTCAGTCCATAAGTTATTAATTCAGTCCGTAAGGAATTAATTCAGTCCATAAGGAATTAATTCAGTCTGTAAGGATTTAATTAAGTCCGTAATGAATTAATTCAGTCCCTAAGGATTTAATTCAGTCCGTAAGGAATTAATTCAGTCCGTAAGGAATTAATTCAGTCTGTAAGGAATTAATTCAGTCAGTAAGGAATTAATTCAGTCCGTAAGGAATTAATTCAGTCCGTAAGGAATTAATTCAGTCCGTAAGGAATTAATTCAGTCCGTAAGGAATAAGCTCAGTAAGTAAGGAATTCATTGAGTCCGTAATGGATTAATTAAGTCCGTAATGAATTAATTCAGTCCGTAAGGAATTAATAAAATCCGTACGGAATTAATTCAGACCGTAAGGAATTAATTCAGTCCGTAAGGAATTCATTCAGTCCGTAAGGAATTAATTCAGTCCGTAAGGAATTAATTCAGTCCGTAAGGAATTAATTCAGTCCGTAAGGAATTATTTCAGTCCGTAATTAATTCATTCATTCCTTACGGAATTAATTAAATCCATAAGGAATTAATTTAGTCTGTAAGGATTTAATTAAGTCCGTAATGAATTAATTCAGTCCGTTAGGAATAACTTCAGTACGTAAGGAAATAATTCAGTCCGTAATGGATTAATTAAGTCCGTAATGAATTAATTCAGTCCGTAAGGAATTAATTCAGTCCGTAAGGAATTAATTCAGTCCGTAAGGAATTAATTCAGTCAGTAAGGAATTAATTCAGTCCGTAAGGAATTAATTCAGTCCGTAAGGAATTAATTCAGTCCGTAAGGAATTAATTCAGTCTGTAAGGTATTAATTCAGTCCATAAGGTATTAATTCAGTCCGTAAGGAATTAATTCAGTCCATAAGGAATTAATTCAGTCTGTAAGGATTTAATTAAGTCCGTAATGAATTAATTCAGTCCGTAAGGATTTAATTCAGTCCGTAAGGAATTAATTCAGTCCGTAAGGAATTAATTCAGTGCGTAAGGAATTAATTCAGTCCGTAAGGAAATATTTCAGTCCGTAAGGAATTAATTCAGTAAGAAAGGAATTCAATCAATCCTAAAGAATTAATTCAGTCCGTAAGGAAATATTTCAGTCCGTACGGAATTAATTCAGTCCGTAAGGAATTAATTCAGTCCGTAAGGAATTAATTAAGTCCGTAAGGAATTAATTCAGTCCATAAGGAATTAATTCTGTCCGCAAGGATGTAATTCAGTCCGTAAGGTATTAATTCAGTCCGTAAGGAATTAATTCAGTCCGTAAGGAATTAATACAGTCCGTAAGGAATAAGCTCAGTAAGTAAGGAATTCATTGAGTCCGTAATGGATTAATTAAGTCCGTAATGAATTAATTCAGTCCGTAAGGAATTAATAAAATCCGTACGGAATTAATTCAGACCGTAAGGAATTAATTCAGTCCGTAAGGAATTCATTCAGTCCGTAAGTAATTAATTCAGTCCGTAAGGAATTAATTCAGTCCGTAAGGAATTAATTCAGTCCGTAAGGAATTAATTCAGTCCGTAAATAAATAATTCATTCCGTAAGGAATTATTTCAGTCCGTAAGGAATTAATTCAGTAAGAAAGGAATTCAATCAATCCTAAAGAATTAATTCAGTCCGTAAGGAAATATTTCAGTCCGTAAGGAATTAATTCAGTCCGTAAGGAATTAATTCAGTCCGTAAGGAATTAATTCAGTCCGTAAGGAATAAGTTCAGTACGTAAGGAATTAATTTAGTCCGTAATGGATTAATTAAGTCCGTAATGAATTAATTCAGTCCGTATGAAATTAATTCAGTCCGTAAGGAATTCATTTAGTCCGTAAGGAATTAATTTAGTAAGAAAGGAATTCAATCAATCCTAAAGAATTAATTCAGTCCGTAAGAAACTAATTCAGTCCGTAAGGAATTAATTCTGTCCGTAAGGAATTAATTCAGTCCGTAAGGAATTAATTCAGTCCGTAATGGATTAATTAAGTCCGTAATGAATTAATTCAGTCCGTATGAAATTAATTCAGTCCGTAAGGAATTCATTCAGTCCGTAAGGAATTAATTCAGTAAGAAATGAATTAATTAACGCCGTAAGGAATTAATTCAGTCTGTAAGGATTTAATTAAGTCCATAAGGAATTAATTCAGTCTGTAAGGATTTAATTAAGTCCGTAATGAATTAATTCAGTCCGTAAGGATTTAATTCAGTCCGTAAGGAATTAATTCAGTCCGTAAGGAATTAATTCAGTGCGTAAGGAATTAATTCAGTCCGTAAGGAAATATTTCAGTCCGTAAGGAATTAATTCAGTAAGAAAGGAATTCAATCAATCCTAAAGAATTAATTCAGTCCGTAAGGAAATATTTCAGTCCGTACGGAATTAATTCAGTCCGTAAGGAATTAATTCAGTCCGTAAGGAATTAATTAAGTCCGTAAGGAATTAATTCAGTCCATAAGGAATTAATTCTGTCCGCAAGGATGTAATTCAGTCCGTAAGGTATTAATTCAGTCCGTAAGGAATTAATTCAGTCCGTAAGGAATTAATTCAGTCCGTAAGGAATAAGCTCAGTAAGTAAGGAATTCATTGAGTCGATGTTACCTTCACAAAATTAAAAAAATAGATAAGCCTATCTGCCCCTGTTCCGATCACACTAAACAAGATTTACAACATATATTTTTCCACTGTAGATGGCTAAACAAAATAAGAGCAGTACTACTAAGGGAACTTTCCAAATTAAAGATACATTTTAATGCAAACCTTTTCCTTTGCAATCCCAAAGCCTTCCCGGCAATAGTTTCTTTTGTTAACAACGCAACTTACCTCCTCAAAGAAGCTAGAGCCATTTTATAGTTCGCTATAATTGGCCCAATGTAATAAGTCCTATACCAAAATATGTATGTACTTAGAACTTTAAGCCAGCAAAGAGCAAACGCTCACGCTGGTAGTATAAATAAAAAAAAAAAAAAAAAAAAAAAAAAAAAGAATTCATTGAGTCCGTAATGGATTAATTAAGTCCGTAATGAATTAATTCAGTCCGTAAGGAATTAATAAAATCCGTACGGAATTAATTCAGACCGTAAGGAATTAATTCAGTCCGTAAGGAATTAATTCAGTCCGTAAGGAATTAATTCAGTCCGTAAGGAATTAATTCAGTCCGTAAGGAATTAATTCAGTCCGTAAGGAATTATTTCAGTCCGAAATTAATTCATTCATTCCTTACGGAATTAATTAAATCCATAAGGAATTAATTTAGTCTGTAAGGATTTAATTAAGTCCGTAATGAATTAATTCAGTCCGTTAGGAATAACTTCAGTACGTAAGGAAATAATTCAGTCCGTAATGGATTAATTAAGTCCGTAATGAATTAATTCAGTCCGTAAGGAATTAGTTCAGTCCGTAAGGAATTAATTCAGTCCGTAAGGAATTAATTCAGTCCGTAAGGAATTAATTCAGTCCGTAAGGAATTAATTCAGTCTGTAAGGTATTAATTCAGTCCATAAGTTATTAATTCAGTCCGTAAGGAATTAATTCAGTCCATAAGGAATTAATTCAGTCTGTAAGGATTTAATTAAGTCCGTAATGAATTAATTCAGTCCCTAAGGATTTAATTCAGTCCGTAAGGAATTAATTCAGTCCGTAAGGAATTAATTCAGTCTGTAAGGAATTAATTCAGTCAGTAAGGAATTAATTCAGTCCGTAAGGAATTAATTCAGTCCGTAAGGAATTAATTCAGTCCGTAAGGAATTAATTCAGTCCGTAAGGAATAAGCTCAGTAAGTAAGGAATTCATTGAGTCCGTAATGGATTAATTAAGTCCGTAATGAATTAATTCAGTCCGTAAGGAATTAATAAAATCCGTACGGAATTAATTCAGACCGTAAGGAATTAATTCAGTCCGTAAGGAATTCATTCAGTCCGTAAGGAATTAATTCAGTCCGTAAGGAATTAATTCAGTCCGTAAGGAATTAATTCAGTCCGTAAGGAATTATTTCAGTCCGTAATTAATTCATTCATTCCTTACGGAATTAATTAAATCCATAAGGAATTAATTTAGTCTGTAAGGATTTAATTAAGTCCGTAATGAATTAATTCAGTCCGTTAGGAATAACTTCAGTACGTAAGGAAATAATTCAGTCCGTAATGGATTAATTAAGTCCGTAATGAATTAATTCAGTCCGTAAGGAATTAATTCAGTCCGTAAGGAATTAATTCAGTCCGTAAGGAATTAATTCAGTCAGTAAGGAATTAATTCAGTCCGTAAGGAATTAATTCAGTCTGTAAGGTATTAATTCAGTCCATAAGGTATTAATTCAGTCCGTAAGGAATTAATTCAGTCCATAAGGAATTAATTCAGTCTGTAAGGATTTAATTAAGTCCGTAATGAATTAATTCAGTCCGTAAGGATTTAATTCAGTCCGTAAGGAATTAATTCAGTCCGTAAGGAATTAATTCAGTGCGTAAGGAATTAATTCAGTCCGTAAGGAAATATTTCAGTCCGTAAGGAATTAATTCAGTAAGAAAGGAATTCAATCAATCCTAAAGAATTAATTCAGTCCGTAAGGAAATATTTCAGTCCGTACGGAATTAATTCAGTCCGTAAGGAATTAATTCAGTCCGTAAGGAATTAATTCTGTCCGCAAGGATGTAATTCAGTCCGTAAGGTATTAATTCAGTCCGTAAGGAATTAATTCAGTCCGTAAGGAATTAATACAGTCCGTAAGGAATAAGCTCAGTAAGTAAGGAATTCATTGAGTCCGTAATGGATTAATTAAGTCCGTAATGAATTAATTCAGTCCGTAAGGAATTAATAAAATCCGTACGGAATTAATTCAGACCGTAAGGAATTAATTCAGTCCGTAAGGAATTCATTCAGTCCGTAAGTAATTAATTCAGTCCGTAAGGAATTAATTCAGTCCGTAAGGAATTAATTCAGTCCGTAAGGAATTAATTCAGTCCGTAAATAAATAATTCATTCCGTAAGGAATTATTTCAGTCCGTAAGGAATTAATTCAGTAAGAAAGGAATTCAATCAATCCTAAAGAATTAATTCAGTCCGTAAGGAAATATTTCAGTCCGTAAGGAATTAATTCAGTCCGTAAGGAATTAATTCAGTCCGTAAGGAATTAATTCAGTCCGTAAGGAATAAGTTCAGTACGTAAGGAATTAATTTAGTCCGTAATGGATTAATTAAGTCCGTAATGAATTAATTCAGTCCGTATGAAATTAATTCAGTCCGTAAGGAATTCATTTAGTCCGTAAGGAATTAATTTAGTAAGAAAGGAATTCAATCAATCCTAAAGAATTAATTCAGTCCGTAAGAAACTAATTCAGTCCGTAAGGAATTAATTCTGTCCGTAAGGAATTAATTCAGTCCGTAAGGAATTAATTCAGTCCGTAATGGATTAATTAAGTCCGTAATGAATTAATTCAGTCCGTATGAAATTAATTCAGTCCGTAAGGAATTCATTCAGTCCGTAAGGAATTAATTCAGTAAGAAATGAATTAATTAACGCCGTAAGGAATTAATTCAATCTGTAAGGAATTAATTCAGTCCGTAAGGAATTAATTCAGTCCGTAAGGAATTAATTAAGTCCGTAAGGAATTAATTCAGTCCGTAAGGAATTAATTCAATCCGTAAGGAATTAATTCAGTCCGTAAGGAATTAATTCAGTCCGTAAGGAATTATTTCAGTCCGTAATTAATTCATTCATTCCTTACGGAATTAATTAAGTCCATAAGGAATTAATTTAGTCTGTAAGGATTTAATTAAGTCCGTAATGAATTAATTCAGTCCGTTAGGAATAACTTCAGTACGTAAGGAAATAATTCAGTCCGTAATGGATTAATTAAGTCCGTATGAATTAATTCAGTCCGTAAGGAATTAATTCAGTCCGTAAGGAATTAATTCAGTCCGTAAGGAATTAATTCAGTCAGTACGGAATTAATTCAGTCCGTAAGGAATTAATTCAGTCCTTAAGGAATTAATTCAATCCGTAAGGAATTAATTCAGTCTGTAAGGTATTAATTCAGTCCATAAGGTATTAATTCAGTCCGTAAGGAATTAATTCAGTCCATAAGGAATTAATTCAGTCTGTAAGGATTTAATTAAGTCCGTAATGAATTAATTCAGTCCGTAAGGATTTAATTCAGTCCGTAAGGAATTAATTCAGTCCGTAAGTAATTAATTCAGTGCGTAAGGAATTAATTCAGTCCGTAAGGAAATATTTCAGTCCGTAAGGAATTAATTCAGTCCATAAGGAATTAATTCTGTCCGCAAGGATGTAATTCAGTCCGTAAGGTATTAATTCAGTCCGTAAGGAATTAATTCAGTCCGTAAGGAATTAATTCAGTCGGTAAGGAATTAATAAAATCCGTACGGAATTAATTCAGACCGTAAGGAATTAATTCAGTCCGTAAGGAATTCATTCAGTCCGTATGGAATTAATTCAGTCCGTAAGGAATTAATTCAGTCCGTAAGGAATTAATTCAGTCCGTAAGGAATTATTTCAGTCCGTAATTAATTCATTCATTCCTTACGGAATTAATTAAATCCATAAGGAATTAATTTAGTCTGTAAGGATTTAATTAAGTCCGTAATGAATTAATTCAGTCCGTTAGGAATAACTTCAGTACGTAAGGAAATAATTCAGTCCGTAATGGATTAATTAAGTCCGTAATGAATTAATTCAGTCCGTAAGGAATTAATTCAGTCCGTAAGGAATTAATTCAGTCCGTAAGGAATTAATTCAGTCAGTAAGGAATTAATTCAGTCCGTAAGGAATTAATTCAGTCCGTAAGAAATTAATTCAGTCCGTAAGGAATTAATTCAGTCTGTAAGATATTAATTCAGTCCATGAGGTATTAATTCAGTCCGTAAGGAATTAATTCAGTCCATAAGGCATTAATTCAGTCTGTAAGGATTTAATTAAGTCCGTAATGAATTAATTCAGTCCGTAAGGATTTAATTCAGTCCGTAAGGAATTAATTCAGTCCGTAAGGAATTAATTCAGTCCGTAAGGAATTAATTCAGTCCGTAAGGAATAAGCTCAGTAAGTAAGGAATTCATTGAGTCCGTAATGGATTATTTAAGTCCGTAATGAATTAATTCAGTCCGTAAGGAATTAATAAAATCCGTACGGAATTAATTCAAACCGTAAGGAATTAATTCAGTCCGTAAGGAATTCATTCAGTCCGTAAGGAATTAATTCAGTCCGTAAGGAATTAATTCAGTCCGTAAGGAATTAATTCAGTCCGTAAGGAATTATTTCAGTCCGTAATTAATTCATTCATTCCTTACGGAATTAATTAAATCCATAAGGAATTAATTTAGTCTGTAAGGATTTAATTAACTCCGTAATGAATTAATTCAGTCCGTTAGGAATAACTTCAGTACGTAAGGAAATAATTCAGTCCGTAATGGATTAATTAAGTCCGTAATGAATTAATTCAGTCCGTAAGGAATTAATTCAGTCCGTAAGGAATTAATTCAGTCAGTAAGGAATTAATTCAGTCCGTAAGGAATTAATTCAGTCCGTAAGGAATTAATTCAGTCCGTAAGGAATTAATTCAGTCTGTAAGGTATTAATTCAGTCCATGAGGTATTAATTCAGTCCGTAAGGAATTAATTCAGTCCATAAGGAATTAATTCAGCCTGTAAGGATTTAATTAAGTCCGTAAGGAATTAATTCAGTCCGTAAGGAATTAATTCAGTCCATAAGGAATTAATTCTGTCCGCAAGGATGTAATTCAGTCCGTAAGGTATTAATTCAGTCCGTAAGGAATTAATTCAGTCCGTAAGGAATTAATTCAGTCCGTAAGGAATAAGCTCAGTAAGTAAGGAATTCATTGAGTCCGTAATGGATTAATTAAGTCCGTAATGAATTAATTCAGTCCGTAAGGAATTAATAAAATCCGTACGGAATTAATTCAGACCGTAAGGAATTAATTCAGTCCGTAAGGAATTAATTCAGTCCGTAAGGAATTAATTCAGTCCGTAAGGAATTATTTCAGTCCGTAATTAATTCATTCATTCCTTACGGAAATAATTAAATCCATAAGGAATTAATTTAGTCTGTAAAGATTTAATTAAGTCCGTAATGAATTAATTCAGTCCGTTAGGAATAACTTCAGTACGTAAGGAAATAATTCAGTCCGTAATGGATTAATTAAGTCCGTAATGAATTAATTCAGTCCGTAAGGAATTAATTCAGTCCGTAAGGAATTAATTCAGTCCGTAAGGAATTAATTCAGTCAGTAAGGAATTAATTCAGTCCGTAAGGAATTAATTCAGTCCGTAAGGAATTAATTCAGTCCGTAAGGAATTAATTCAGTCTGTAAGGTATTAATTCAGTCCATAAGGTATTAATTCAGTCCGTAAGGAATAAGCTCAGTAAGTAAGTAATTCATTGAGTCCGTAATGGATTAATTAAGTCCGTAATGAATTAATTCAGTCCGTAAGGAATTAATAAAATCCGTACGGAATTAATTCAGACCGTAAGGAATTAATTCATTCCGTAAGGAATTCATTCAGTCCGTAAGGAATTAATTCAGTCCGTAAGGAATTAATTCAGTCCGTAAGGAATTAATTCAGTCCGTAAGGAATTATTTCAGTCCGTAATTAATTCATTCATTCCTTACGGAATTAATTAAATCCATAAGGAAATAATTTAGTCTGTAAGGATTTAATTAAGTCCGTAATGAATTAATTCAGTCCGTTAGGAATAACTTCAGTACGTAAGGAAATAATTCAGTCCGTAATGGATTAATTAAGTCCGTAATGAATTAATTCAGTCCGTAAGGAATTAATTCAGTCCGTAAGGAATTAATTCAGTCCGTAAGGAATTAATTCAGTCAGTAAGGAATTAATTCAGTCCGTAAGGAATTAATTCAGTCCGTAAGGAATTAATTCAGTCCGTAAGGAATTAATTCAGTCTGTAAGGTATTAATTCAGTCCGTAAGGAATTAATTCAGTCCGTAAGGAATTAATTCAGTCCATAAGGAATTCATTCAGTCCGTAAGGATGTAATTCAGTCCGTAAGGTATTAATTCAGTCCGTAAGGAATTAATTCAGTCCGTAAGGAATTATTTCAGTCCGTAATTAATTCATTCATTCCTTACGGAATTAATTAAATCCATAAGGAATTAATTTAGTCTGTAAGGATTTAATTAAGTCCGTAATGAATTAATTCAGTCCGTTAGGAATAACTTCAGTACGTAAGGAAATAATTCAGTCCGTAATGGATTAATTAAGTCCGTAATGAATTAATTCAGTCCGTAAGGAATTAATTCAGTCCGTAAGGAATTAATTCAGTCCGTAAGGAATTAATTCAGTCCGTAAGGAATTAATTCAGTCAGTAAGGAATTAATTCAGTCCGTAAGGAATTAATTCAGTCCGTAAGGAATTAATTCAGTCCGTAATGAATTAATTCAGTCCGTAAGGAATTAATTCAGTCCGTAAGGAATTAATTCAGTCCGTAAGGAATTAATTCAGTCCGTAAGGAATTAATTCAGTCAGTAAGGAATTAATTCAGTCCGTAAGGAATTAATTCAGTCCATAAGGAATTAATTCAGTCTGTAAGGATTTAATTAAGTCCGTAATGAATTAATTCAGTCCGTAAGGATTTAATTCAGTCCGTAAGGAAATAATTCAGTCCGTAAGGAATTAATTCAGTGCGTAAGGAATTAATTCAGTCCGTAAGGAAATATTTCAGTCCGTAAGGAATTAATTCAGTAAGAAAGGAATTCAATCAATCCTAAAGAATTAATTCAGTCCGTAAGGAAATATTTCAGTCCGTACGGAATTAATTCAGTCCGTAAGGAATTAATTCAGTCCGAAAGGAATTAATTAAGTCCGTAAGGAATTAATTCAGTCCATAAGGAATTAATTCTGTCCGCAAGGATGTAATTCAGTCCGTAAGGTATTAATTCAGTCCGTAAGGAATTAATTCAGTCCGTAAGGAATTAATTCAGTCCGTAAGGAATAAGCTCAGTAAGTAAGGAATTCATTGAGTCCGTAATGGATTAATTAAGTCCGTAATGAATTAATTCAGTCCGTAAGGAATTAATAAAATCCGTACGGAATTAATTCAGACCGTAAGGAATTCATTCAGTCCGTAAGGAATTAATTCAGTCCGTAAGGAATTAATTCAGTCCGTAAGGAATTAATTCAGTCCGTAAGGAATTATTTCAGTCCGTAATGAATTAATTCAGTCCGTAATGAATTAATTCAGTCCGTATGAAATTAATTCAGTCCGTAATGAATTAATTCAGTCCGTAATGGATTAATTTAGTCCGTAATGAATTAATTCAGTCCGTTAGGAATTAATTCAGTCCGTAAGGAATTAATTCAGTCCGTAAGGAATTAATTCAGTCCGTAAGGAATTAATTCAATCCGTAAGGAATTAATTCAGTCCGTAAGGAATTAATTCAGTCCGTAAGGTATTACTTCAGTCCGTAAGGTATTAATTCAGTCCGTAAGCAATTAATTCAGTCCGTAAGGAATTAATTCAGTCCGTAAGGAATTAATTCAGTCCGTAAGGAATAAGTTCAGTACGTAAGGAATTAATTCAGTCCGTAATGGATTAATTAAGTCCGTAATGAATTAATTCAGTCCGTATGAAATTAATTCAGTCCGTAAGGAATTCATTCAGTCCGTAAGGAATTAATTCAGTAAGAAAGGAATTGATTAAGTCCGTAAGGAATTAATTAAGTCCGTAAGGAATTAATTCAGTCCGTAATGAATTAATTCAGTCCGTAATGGATTAATTTAGTCCGTAATGAATTAATTCAGTCCGTATGAAATTAATTCAGTACGTAAGGAATTAATTAAGTAAGAAAGGAATTAATTAAGTCCGTAAGGAATTAATTCAGTCCGTAAGGAATTGATTAAGTCCCTAAGGAATTAATTAAGTCCGTAAGGAATTAAATCAGTCCGTAATGAATTAATTCAGTCCGTAATGGATTAATTTAGTCCGTAATGAATTAATTCAGTCCGTATGAAATTAATTCAGTACGTAAGGAATTAATTCAGTAAGAAAGGAATTAATTAAGTCCGTAAGGAATTAATTCAGTCCGTAAGGAATTAATTCAGTAGGTAAGGAATTAATTCAGTCCGTAAGGAATTAATACAGTCCGTAAGTAATTAATTCAGTCCGTAAGGAATTAATTCAATCCGTAAGGAATTAATTCAGTCCGTAAGGAATTAATTCAGTCCGTAAGGTATTAATTCAGTCCGTAAGGTATTAATTCAGTCCGTAAGCAATTAATTCAGTCCGTAAGGAATTAATTCAGTCCGTAAGGAATTAATTCAGTCCATAAGGAATAAGTTCAGTACGTAAGGAATTAATTCAGTCCGTAATCGATTAATTAAGTCCGTAATGAATTAATTCAGTCCGTATGAAATTAATTCAGTCCGTAAGGAATTAATTAAGGAATTAATTCAGTCCGTAAGGAATTAATTCAGTCCGTAAGGAATTAATTCGGTCCGTAAGGATTTAATTCAGTCCGTAAGGTATTAATTCAGTCCGTAAGGAATTAACTCAGTCCGTAAGGAATTAATTCAGTCCGTAAGGAATTAATTCAGTCCGTAAGGAATTAATTCAGTCCGTAAGGAATTAATTCAATCCGTAAGGAATTAATTCAGTCCGTAAGGAATTAATTCAGTCCGTAAGGTATTAATTCAGTCCGTAAGGTATTAATTCAGTCCGTAAGGAATTAATTCAGTCCGTAAGGAATTCATTCAGTCCGTAAGGAATTAATTCAGTCCGTAAGGAATAAGTTCAGTACGTAAGGAATTAATTCAGTCCGTAATCGATTAATTAAGTCCGTAATTAATTAATTCAGTCCGTATGAAATTAATTCAGTCCGTAAGGAATTAATTAAGCAATTAATTCTGTCCGTAAGGAATTAATTCAGTCCGTAAGGAATTATTTTATCCCGTAATTAATTAATTCATTCCTTACGGAATTAATTAAGTCCATAAGGAATTAATTCAGTCTGTAAGGATTTCATTAAGTCCGTAATGAATTAATTCAGTCCGTAAGGAATTAATTCAGTCCGTAAGGAATTAATTCAGTCCGTAAGGATTTAATTCAGTCCGTAAGGAATTAATTCAGTCCGTAAGGAATTAATTCAGTCCGTAAGGAATTAATTCAGTCCGTAAGGAATTAATTCAGTCCGTAAGGAATAAGTTCAGTACGTAAGGAATTAATTCAGTTAGTAATCGATTAATTAAGTCCGTAATTAATTAATTCAGTCCGTATGAAATTAATTTAGTCCGTAAGGAATTAATTAAGCAATTAATTCTGTCCGTAAGGAATTAATTCAGTCCGTAAGGAAATATTTTAGTCCGTAATTAATTAATTCATTCCTTACGGAATTAATTAAGTCCATAAGGAATTAATTCAGTCTGTAAGGATTTAATTAAGTCCGTAATGAATTAATTCAGTCCGTAAGGAATTAAATCAGTCCATAAGGAATTAATTCAGTCTGTAAGGATTTAATTCAGTCCGTAAGGAATTAATTCAGTCCGTAAGGAATTAATTCAGTCCGTAAGGAATTAATTCAGTCCGTAAGGAAATATTTCAGTCCGTAAGGAATTAATTCAGTAAGAAAGGAATTCAATCAATCCTAAAGAATTAATTCAGTCCGTAAGGAAATATTTCAGTCCGTACGGAATTAATTCAGTCCGTAAGGAATTTATTCAGTCCGTAAGGAATTAATTAAGTCCGTAAGGAATTAATTCAGTCCATAAGGAATTAATTCTGTCCGTAAGGATGTAATTCAGTCCGTAATGAATTAATTCAGTCCGTAAGGAATTAATTCAGTCCTTAAGGAATTAATTCAGTCCGTAAGGAATAAGCTCAGTAAGTAAGGAATTCATTCAGTCCGTAATGGATTAATTAAGTCCGTAATGAATTAATTCAGTCCGTAAGGAATTAATAAAATCCGTACGGAATTAATTCAGACCGTAAGGAATTAATTCAGTCCGTAATCGATTAATGAAGTCCGTAATGAATTAATTCAGTCCGTAAGGAATTAATTCAGTCCGTAAGGAATTATTTCAGTCCGTAAGGAATTAATTCAGTAAGAAAGGAATTCAATCAATCCATAAGGAATTAATTCAGTCTGTAAGGATTTAATTAAGTCCGTAATGAATTAATTCAGTCCGTAAGGAATTAATTCAGTCCGTAAGGAATTAATTCAGTCCGTAATGAATTAATTCAGTCCGTAAGGAATTAATTCAGTCCTTAAGGAATTAATTCAGTCCGTAAGGAATAAGCTCAGTAAGTAA
>JAKZAN010000159.1:0-79835 GCA_023053545.1 Lepidurus packardi
CCCAACCCCAACCCCAACCCCAACCCCAACCCCAACCCCAACCCCAACCCCAACCCCAACCCCAACCCCAACCCCAACCCCAACCCCAACCCCAACCCCAACCCCAACCCCAACCCCAACCCCAACCCCAACCCCAACCCCAACCCCAACCCCAACCCCAACCCCAACCCCAACCCCAACCCCAACCCCAACCCCAACCCCAACCCCAACCCCAACCCCAACCCCAACCCCAACCCCAACCCCAACCCCAACCCCAACCCCAACCCCATATGGGGGGTTGCATACCCGATCAATGTTGATCTGGTTCGCATTTTTAGAAATGTCTTGTTACTATTCCTTTATAACAAGACGTATAACCTGTTACCTGTATAGTAGGATATAGGGTTTAGTTTCTATGATATCATAACTGCTGTCCGTTTTTGTATCCTTAGGTATCCAATAACACACACAGACTGAAAGCATATTCTCATTAAGAATAAACACATAACTGTATCAAGATCATTTGCCGGTAGACACCTCAGAAGCTGTTTCAGCAGTTTTAATTGGTTCAGGGCTCGGAGTAGGTGTCGTTGTCTCGGCTACGACCAAAGTCAATATATTTGTTCCAAACTCGTCTTTGCAGGTCAGCGTCCCCTTCTCGTCTTTCGTCCACTTCCGAATCCCAAAAACACTCATAACCACTTCATCCTCAGTGGGATATCCTCCGGAGGATATCCAATCGCATTTGTTTTAGGAATACAGGTAGGCCATCTTAAACTGAATGTTTCCGTCGGAAGGTTCTTCAAAGTCGAAGGAGTACTAGTTGCAGTACTCATAGGACAGGGTTTTATTGAAGATAACGATGCATGGGGATCTGGCTAGGATTCTTGAATTCATTGCACTGAGAGTGTATTTGCCTTCAGGTAGGGTACAGGAAGAGAGTGTGACCAGAAGAAATAGGAAGAAGACGGAATACCTGAACATGATGGAGTTTGGGAGCGTATAAATTCACTATAAGGTATATAGATGAGGAGTGGTTTTCAAGGAAGAGACGGCAGTAGAGGAGGGTTTGAAATGAGGAAGTAGGCCTAAACATTGGACTGTGTAAGACAACAGAAGGACACGACCTCAGATTGCAGACTTTATAGACTTCTCACTGTAATAAAGATCTATATAGTAGGTGTCCAAAAGCGTAAAGAGTTTTATGTATACCTAGATAATCTTAATAACAATACTGATAATGATATAATAACGATAATGGCATATACAATGTGCATTTATCCGTTTCGCCTGTATCCAGTCTCATATTCCGAAGAATGCACTCGATATCAAAGGGTCCTTTCAGGGGTATACCTATTTCCAACTGACGAGTTCGGCAGTGTGAACTCAGGCTGCCGACCGCATTTCCCCGTGTACGATATTATGTTTCCAAAACAGTTGATGCTAAAGACTTATGCTTAAATTATTTTTGGAGATGTTGGATGAAGGCTAACTAGTTTTTTATAATTTTTTAAGTAGTCAATAAACTAACTAATGTGTAATGTCTTGAGAGTCAAGCAGGTATATAGATACTACCAAATAACAATACAGAGTTGACTACAATACAAAATAATCTAATGGATAAGCCAGCCATTAAGGGGTTCTTAGTATTTATTATTTCGCTCTGTTGTAATTATGAGCCAGTCCAATAAATCACAACACAGTTTCAAGCAAATAAGGATGATTCATTAAGTCATTCAGCTTTTCATCATTTTCTTCGTCTCTACAATTTTTGCTACCTCTTTTCGACGGGCTTCTCCTATCAACTTATTCATCTGTTGGTACTCTAAGTCAGTTTTGTGCAAGTAGTCCAGCAGACCCGTCACACCATAGTTCTCCTCTTGCGCGTAGTGGTGGAAGTCGTGTCCTACTGACATGTCCAGTCCCCCGAAGCAGTAGTCAGAGTGCACAAAGCTTGACATCGTCATCACGAAAGCCAGCCAGCACACAATGGTGAAGTAGTGGGAGCCCAGGATGACGGGGCCTAAGAACTTGGTGATCACATTGTGTACGACGTGCTCTAAGGGGTGGCCATAAATTGAAGCGATGCCTATTGAGGCCTTGAATTCATGGTGGAATTTATGGATTCTTTTGTAAAAATATGGAAGGTGCAGGAGACGATGGGAGTAGTAGACTCCCAACTCGAAGCAGAGAAGCGAAAAGAGCAAATCGCGAATGAACTCGGGCAGAGAAGGCAGAACTCGAAGATCACGAGCGACAGTGTTCTTCTGGTAGAGATGGAAAGCGTAGTAACAGATTGGGGTTTGCCAAAGGGTGTTGCCAATCACATTTTTGAAGGCTACTCGGTAATGCTTCCAATCTATGGGTCGGAAGGATTGTATGCGATGCTTGTTAAATCGTTCAGGGAAGTAGTCGAGCACGAAGTAAAAGGTGCCCCAGAAAATGTAGAGGCCGTCGAAGAACAGCAAGAAGTAGAAGAAAGGAATTTCTGCGGTAGAGGCGTAAGGGTTGATTGCTTGCCAGATGACTTGGCCGAAGAGATGGTAGAGGACAGCCGCGGTAAGGAGACCAGCGAGGATGGTATTGAGAGCCCTGGAACTGACTGGTTTGGAGACTGCTAATACAGCATTGGCGTAAAGCTGGAGGGCTGGGAGAGGAGTATCGGTAGGAGGAATAGGCGTGGAGTTGAGGGGTTGTAGTTGGGCCATGTAGGGAAAAAGAGTTGAAGAAATGGAAGTTGTATTGATTTAATATTTTATTTAAAAATGAGGAGATGAGAGATAGCTACTATTTATGCAAGAATGCAGAGGAGGTTGTTTATTAATTGGAGCATAGGGATATATGCTTAAGCGTGGGCAATAAAACTAAGGAGAGCATAAGGCTGGAGTCGGAGTCTACTAAATAAAAGTATCCAGCACGTTTCCCTTCACTTATAGGTTATTAAGCATGAAATATGATAACAATAATTTGTCTATCTTATTAATCTATCATGCCCTATCGATAGCTAAAAACTGGTAGTACCAACTTACTATCCCAAGTTTATATGTATTTATTTATTAATTAATAGCTGTAATACATTTACCTCCCCAACCACTTAGTTTTGGCAACACTATCTACTTCATATAGAATGATCAGCACCCATGTCGCATCATACTTTCAACTATCCTTGTGTGTTCCTGCCCTCCAAACTTATCCCTCTTCCCGTAAAGTGCTCTTCTTCTCATGCAGCTGTCCTCTTGTGTTCACATTGATTTGTTCCTGTATTTAGCTTCTTCATCTCTTTTCAGGATGTGGACATACATGCCCAATATAAACTCCCAACAAAATAATAACAATAGCATAAATAACTCAATAACTATATCCCTTGCTATAAACACTACGCGATCCTTGAACTCTAACATCATCCCTCAGGGTATCAACTAATGAAGGCTACTTTTTGTTATTTTCTCAGAAACAGGAGCAATACAGCCATGTCTAACTACAAGGAAGCATCTTATGGGAACGATGTGGACAGTATGCCGGGCACTTAAGTGAGACTATGAGGAAGTCTCGGAAGGGATGAACCAAGTTTTGTGGCGATTTACGAGGTTTGGCAAAGGCTTAGCCAATATGGAGTATACCCGATCTAAATCAATCGTCTATAGTTCGTTTGATGCCACGAGTGTCTATCCATCATATATTGAAGAAGAGTGGCATTTCGGCTATACCAAAACGATATATATATATATCAAATACCCGTGCTTTATTGGTATGTAGATTACTAAGTTAGTTTATGTCGGCGTGGAATGTTTCAATAAAAACCTACCATCATCAGAATAAATGGGTGCATATATATGTATATAACTTATCCAAGAACTAATCCACCAAAAGGCCTTCCCTTCAGATCTCGATCTGGGACTTCACGGTGTTGAAGAACCCCTTGTAGAGTCGCTTGAACTACTTGTATTTCTACATCGACTTCTCGTGCTTCGACACTGTCGCTCGTAGGTTCTTTATTTCTTCTGCCGCCTCGGATAGCTGCCTAGCCAGAACCTTGCTCCCCTCATCTTTCTGCTGGTACTCTCCCTGCAGATACTCTGCTGCCCGTGTCAGCTCCTCGATTTTCTCCTTGTACTACTCCTCCATCTTCTCCATATCCTCCAGCTTTAGTTGTTTTTCTGAAGGCAAGGATTTGTAACTACCGAACATTTGTTTCATCTGATCGAGCTAATTGGTGCGCTCGTCCAACTGTACTTGTTTAAGCTCGAGGGCGTGTTCCAGTTCCTGCAACCTAGTTTGGTATGAGGCGATCTCTTGACGGTATCGCAGCAGTATCTATGCGTAACTGGCATGGGGGTCTGTCATGCCCAGTTCCACCACCAACTCGTGCTTTTAGTTTCTCACTAAGTGGATTTCTTCGTTAAGTCGCTGGTTCTCCTCACGGATGCTGTTGTAATGGTACTCCATCTCCTTATACCGACTATCCAGGTCCTCGAAACGTTCCCGAATATGTCTGTTTTCTTGTTCCCGCATCTATAGTTCTTCCATTAACTCGGCGAACTCTCGTGTTCGTGCTGTCTTTGGTCCTTATTCCCGTGGCTTGCGATCCTAGTCGATGCTGACTTGCAGGATAGGGATACTCATCTCGCTAACAAATACCTGATTGTTCATCCGGGCTAACCTTGGGGAACTCATGGGTTTCGCATCGACGTTCTCAGTTAAAATGTGTTAGTGTCCTATCTGCATGGATGTTCTTCCACTACGATGCATCGAACTGCAAACGCTCATGTGATTTGGATGGCTACTTGTTGTCATATTTAGGCTGCTATTCATATCTGCTAATTCCTCAGCCCGGTCGCCATAGGCGCCTTCGGCTTCGTTTGATTAGGAATCAGCCTATTGCATGGCCAGATGCACGACTGGCATGAGCCTCTGCTGATCCTGCATATCCATTTTTAAGATGTTTATTATGACACGGCTCTGATCAATTCTCAGCGCCAGTCCAAAAACTCCTTCTAGCAGGGTGTAGAGGGCGGAGGCGGAAGTCTCAACGATGCTTTACTTGCGACATCCAAAGGGGGGTGTGAGACTGAGTTGCTATTAGTAAAATCTAGATACAAAAGCTTTAAGCTGGCGGATAGAGTGGGATTGGGATTTAGCGAGGAGAGGCTCAAAGAAGTTGTTGTCCAGCTGGATGAGGATGGCGACGCACATATTGATGCATGATTCGGGAGTATCGTCTTGGTAATGGTCGGGGGCTAACTCATTTTCGACAAAGTGAAATCCCCAGAGTCTGAGGGAGTTGGTGAGCTCTTCCATAGATGTCTGTGTACTCATAAGAATAAGTAGGTTTGTGAACTGTAGGCGTATCAAAACTTTATTAGTTTTCGAGCTGTCATATATAAGAACAACTGGAATCGCTCACTGAAATACCCTCGTGAGACCACCAATAGGATTGCCAAGCGGGCATATACAGTAAACAGACTCAATACAAAATAAAGGAAGTCCGAACAGGCTCTAATAGATCTGATGCTTACCAGAGTAAATATCGGTGGTCAATGTCCAATCAGCTTCTTGCCCATGAAAACGAGCCCCGTCAGAACTCCCATTCCTATAATCAGCTTTGACGGTTCTAGCCATTCCTTTCGGTTATGCTTCTGTAGCTCCAAAACCTGAGCCTTCAAAAATCCTTCTTCTGGGTGTTTGATGATGTGCCAAACCTTGTTGAGAAGGATTTCACGGGTTTCCTTCTTGTACACTATTGGGAAACTGTCTTTATCAAGATTCCCCAATAATTCCATCGCCTCGCTGTGAGAAATCTTTTTGCGCATCACACAATCTTGAAGTTTATGGACTATCGCGTAGTCATCGTGACGGTCTGCAGGCTTCTAGAAATAGACGACCACATCCAGCATTTTCTGAGGATAGTGTTTGATAAACTGATCCACGTTCTGAGGCGTCAATTTAAACAAAAATATCAGTTTTGAAGAGTTAGCACTGCCGAACACGATGCTGCTGCGGAGTACTGAATGTTCTTCCACTGCAGGCATAAAAAAACTGTCTATCAACTGTTTTTCTTCATTGGACTACACGATCGCAATTGACAAGACATTACGATCGCGAATACGATTTATGTCATTTAATGAGATCTTTTCATTGGTTATGAGGAAGGTATCCTCCAAGGAGCCTTCATATCCAATACCCAAGAGGCATTCATTACAGTGTTCGTAGTTGAGGTAGGCGAGATAGTGCCACTAGACGATGAAATCTGCGAGTTCAAAAGGGTCTTTGCGGCATAGAATTTGGTAAATTTGGGGTTTGGGATGCATCGGGTAGAATAAGACATCGAGAAGCTCCCGAGCAGAGGTATTCTATGGTAGCTATTTTGTGAAGTAGGTGTATAACTTGGTTAGGAACTCTATCGGCTGCTCTCTTAACTCCACAGAACTGCCGTTCTACTTTTTGATTAGTAGCTTGTTGGTAGGGCTCATGAGGCGTAGTTGATCATCGTACCCAAATTTGCGGATGATGCTCCAGCAAATCTGAAGGTTCTTGAGCTCCACGCATTTCTTGTTGAGAGCCAGGAAACCTTTGAGTGATATGCTGCCGATGTGATACTCTTCCAACTCCACTTGTATCAGCTCCTTGATTTTGCGTGTATCTTAGACATTTAGCTCGCTCTAGAACACTCTTTATTGGAGTCCACTCAACTATTTGTCTGATAATGCTCCATCACGATCAACGTCGAGCACCCGGAAGATACGAGTCAGTGCGCGTTTGCAGTTATCAGTTAAGTCCTTCTTGGTTATATCGTAGAGTGGCGACATGGGAAACAATACTGCCCTCTGTGCGCAACCAAGTACTGCATTCACATTACGATCGTAGTAAGCTGAGCATTCTAGTCCCATCTCTACTTGGCGGAATTTACGTACGACAGTGCGCACGACGTCTCGGATGTTACGATACTCGACTTCATTGTATATTTCGAGTTCAACCTTATCGGTTTTGTTGCCCACGATAATTACTGGTTTCTTCTCATCGATATCGGAGATTAGAGTAAGCCAATAGGTGCCGACTCGGTCGACGCTCGCCTGATTAGTGACGTCATAGAGTAGCAGGATGATATCGCATTGTAGAATGGACTCGCGATAGTCCCGGTAACTAGTTTGGTCGAGTTGAGTATCTAGGAGTTCAGTATAGACTTCTTCAGAGCTCATACACATATTGGGAGGCAGGATAACGGGTTGCAGAGCTTGTCCGGGAACAACAGGAGCATCCTGCATTTCAGACACAAGGGTAGAAATGAAAGTGGTTTTTCCTACGGCTTCATCGCCGAGCACGAGGACCTTAATGGTGCGCATTGTGGTTGTTGTCTACTTACTTTATGTAAGAATATGAAAGCTATGGGCTACTGCTCAGGATATAGCAGCGCTATTCCAGAACTACTCCTAGCAGTAATAGATGGTCAGTACATAAGGTAGGCCAGGAAAATGATGGCAACAGAAGAAAAACAACAAAATGGAAGGAGAAGGTCACGATAATTCAGTGATGATTTACCTAAAAGAAATTGGAGCATATCTTGAACAGCCGGTCATTTTAATTACCTATACCCGCAAGATTCTCAGCGAAATGTATCTATTCACTGTAGACCACGAGAATTCCAGTTAGAAGTAGCGAGACCCGGCCGCACATGATAATTGGGACGTAGAAATGACGAAGAAGAAAGCGATATCGATGAGGTACAGATTTAACACTCAAATCAAAAATAAGGGTTATGTAGTGTGAACTAACCGATAATCGTGGTCTACATTAATCTACTCTAAAAAGGCAAAGAACAAAAGAATAAGAATCCGATTTCCGTTCCCGACTGGCTCTAGCAAATTAGAAATGACGATCAATGATTTTTACAAGATATTTGTTGAACCCTGAATATTAACCCCTCGGACATGGCTGTCCCACCTCGCTCCCCTCTGGATGCAGCATCTGCTGAACCTCAATACTTACGTATAGATATATAGAAAACTATGAGGACAAATCCAAATAAATTGTAGACCTCCACTGTGCCACTCCTGCATAAACGATATATATGTACTTCTTATTCTATTGTTACCATAATAGTCGATATCGAATTCAATTCCTTCGAGAAAGAAACAAAAGAATAAAGGAAAAATAATAAAAAATAGACATAATAGCGTAATAGAAGCTAAAACAAGCTAACAACCTACCCATTTTCCACGATTATTCCATTCCAGCTTGCCTACACTCTTTTGTCTACCATTTCCCCTACTCTAAACTACATGACCTATTAATCGTTACCCACCAAATCAAAGGCATGCTTCCCTCTCCTCATACTATTTCTTACCCTCATGAGACCCGCTTCTGCCGAAAACTCCACCCTCATCTATACTGCTCGCACGACTGCCACCATCTCGCTCCTCCTGAGTCTGCCCCACCGCTACTTGTTTGACGAACCCTATACGCCCCTCACTCTGCTGCAGTTCAGCTACTTGCTTCTCGAGACCTCCATTGATAATAATAACTTTAACTACAACTCCAATTCAACCACCATAAATAAAGAGGTTGTGACCTTCTTCGACTGGACCACCCTCGACTTCTTTTCCAACTTCATGGATCGCAAAACCCAGTATTTCCAAGTAGTAGGCAATAGGTTCAGTTACTTAATTGCTTTATGCTTTGCCCTGGGAATTACGCTCCTTATAGAACGTTTTATGCAGATGATCCGGTACCGCGACAATATCCAAGGGGCTTGGTGCATCCTTCAGGCCCTCTTCGACTGGGTCTTCGCCATCCTATCCTATTTCAGCTCGCAGTTCTTTTTTTGGTGGATTTCTACTGGCAACTATGAGTTTTCCTTCGATCACCTAGTAGCCCTCACACTCATATTCTGTTTTCTTTGCTATCTGGGCTACACCTTCCGCAAGGTGTTCGATGTCTATCGGGACAACAAGGCCGAAATATTTCGTAAGTATCTAACCAGCGCACAGGAACCCGAAGAAACTGTTAGCCAGCTCGCCAGGCCCAAGGCCAACCGCATCTCAAGAGCGAGAGCTACCAGTATTCGAAGAGTCGGACATCTCGACACTATTAAAGTCCATAATATACAAGGAGAGATCATTGAGATCCCCAATGACCCCCAACCAAATCAAGAAAACTAAAGTGATTTCAATGAAATCATCGCTTCATTGCCTTCAGAAGAGCTTTTAGGCTGCGAAGAAACCTTGAAAGTATACAATAGGGATCGTCGGGAACTAGTATATCTCCTCAAGAGTTTTGGAGTTGCAGTACTGTCTGCACTTTATAGCTGGCTCAACAATCCCTACACCTGCCTTATACCATGCTTCGGGCTAATTCTAACACTCGATCTGTACAGCTTGGCATGCTTGGAATAACCCGTTTGTGTACGCAAACTGACGAACCTCCTGGCAACCCTGACTGTAATCCTGGTTTCCTGTCTGAACGTGTTTCTGGGGGTGTCATTCTCTGATGTGCTTATCTATGGAGTGCTAGTGATGTTCTTGATATCATTCAGCGTGGACATGGTGTTGCTGGTAAAACACATCAAGATAACAAGATTCAACAATAATATTGCCAATGAGCAGCCAGTTCAAAACTAGCCATTTCCCAAGAACAACCAGTAGTCGTAGCCAGTGTCTGTGTAGCCCATGTTACTCTAGTTGACAGGCCATATCTTCAACATAAGCCACGACCAAAGTGCTTTTAAGAAGAAATATCGGAAGAGACGGGACGCCGTGAACAAGGAGGAGCGACCATACACGATGCGTCGGAGCAGGGCTTCCCGCGCACTGAACATGCTGGAACTGCATGAGATAAAGTTATGAATTTAAAGACCCACAACTATCCTTTTTCCTGTCGATGTATTTCCTCACTGTTCTTGTCTTATACTCTTTGCATATTCTGTCTTTGATTCTATTCCCGACTGTTTTTTGGCTTAACTATCCAAACCTATTATTCTATCTTCGATGCCGATACCCCTGCCAGAGCAACTTCTATAAGGTATTTCCCAAACTTCTACATCTACGATTAGTAGGATTTTTAAAACTGATTTTTAACTAGTTATGCTTGTTTTGTCTGGCCCTGAGAATCCACCCTATAATCCAACTTCCATACTATTTTCAATATAGACAAAAACAGTTATTAATTTTTGGTGGTTATCGATCTTTTTTGAGTAATATTACTACTTTTAGCCTTAGTAGCTTCTGATATCTCATTCAGCGATTTGCTAGTTTGCGAGTACACACATTCCATAATGACCACCCCGGTTTGTCCTCCGTGTACTCTCCTCGGCTCGGAGGACCTGACAGATTATTTGAGCTCTTCTGTTCTCCTCTGGACCGGAATCCTAGATTTAGATCGGTTTTGTCCTAAAGCATGTCTCGGAATAGTGTGCTGTTCCGTTTTCGCAGTGTTGACGCTGGGGTGTTCATCGGCTTCAGTTCTTGTCTTGTCACATCAGACCTGTTCGAAACCAGCTTATCCGTGTTAGTGGCGGTGTTGGGCATCAGGGGCTCCTTCTTTTTCAGCAGCAATTACAGAATGGCTGTCATATTGCAATGGCCTAGCACCAGATCCTCGGGTTTCTTATCATCAAGACCTTTGAGGTTGATATTAGCACCACGGTCCACCAGAAATTTGATGATGTCGTAGTTGAGCTGTTTTTCAGCCTTATGCATACGTATTCCAGAAGAACATAGGAAGTGCAATAGAGTATATCCTTTCTGCTTATCAATGAACCAGTTAAGATCTGCGCCACGAATAGCAAGGAGGTCTGCCATACGGAAGCAAATGCACCTGTTTTCGAATGAACCAGACTACTAGATGAGGCGGTAGATTGTAGCCACGAGAGGGGTCTGGTGGAAGAGGTTAGGTTTATTGACCTCAGCCCCTGCATCGAGAAGGAGCTTGACCACTTCGTAGTTGCCACCCATGCAGGCCACGATGAGTGCGGTCTGGCGATTGTTCTTGGTTTCGAGATCAACGTCGATGAGCTTATTTTTGAGTAGCAGTTTGGCCAATTCAGTTTTACCTGTGGAGAGTGTAAGTATGTTGGGATGAGGCTCAGTTATTAAAAAAGATACGCAAAGAATCATTGATGTTATTTCTCTTCTCAGAACAAGTAAAAAAATAAAGTAGTTTTTTTCCAAATCGAACAAGGAAAATGCACACAAATCCTGATGCTCCATCTTTGATATCGGGAGACATCTCAATTGCTGCTACTAAAACAGTGCGTTGCAATCCACTGAGCACCACTCGATTGCATCGACAGTCCAACACTACCCATACACTCGTAGCTCTATCCAATATCTGTTCCCATCATTGTTAGCCAAAGTATTTATTTATTTGAGTGTATCGTTTTTTATTATTCCGTAAAGTAATATTACCATAATAAGCGCAGTAGATTAGTGGAGTCACTTATTCATCCAGAAATGTTAAATCTTCTACCGGTTAGAAGATGTTCAGGTCGGTCGTGGAAAGGTTGTACTCCCGCAAACCTTACACGTCGTTATTTATCAGTCTTTTGTAGATGCTTTATTTCTGTACAGTAGCTGGTTATGGGGGGCAGTTGTGCGGGGTTCGGCAAACAAAACAATGTTATTGTAAATTTTATTAGGTTTTTCAAAATGTCCATGCCCAGAGTCACTGGGAGGACTGGCAACGCAGGAGAGAAGCAGAAATGGGCTGATATGAGGGTATTACCTTGGAGTCTTCATCGGTGGTGGTCATTTTGCTGATGGTCTTTTTGGGGTTGGAGTCTATGAGCTTAGCCTTGTGCATGTGTTAGTGTTTATAGTTATTCTTGGAGTATTGGAGTGATAATAATAATTATAAAATGTTAGGTAATTGTTATCGACATAGAGCCAAGGACCATACTGTTTATTGTGAATAGAAAAAACTAGTGAATAAGTGGATATTTGGAAAATGAAGGGAAATAAAATAGATGATCGTGATGTCGTGTTAGTGTTTTAAAGGTGATAGTTTTTGTTGAGGGGATTTAGAAGATCAGAGTTGTCTGATTAAGAATCGGGGGTTTTCCATCTCGAATCTGGCAAACATATTATTTTATAATATACTCAAGAACCAACAATCACTTATCGTCAGATCCTGTGATTCTGAATACAAAATAGCACAGAACCACCTACAATATGGATGATTCTTGTCGGTATCGGGTCGCCAGCTTTATTGTAGGGGTTAGGACTCAGCAAAACACACTGTTTCTACTTGGTTTCTCCCAATTCTATACATACCTCTGACGTATTTTGCCCAGAGTCTTGGAAATTCAGACACATGTATATACTGCATCGGTGGTTTAGTGGCAGAATTCTAGCCTTCCAAGCTGTATATACTCGGAAGAAGAGCATTATAAGTCCAACACTCCACAAAACAGATAAAGAAACTCAAATTATATTTTGACTACACATCGACCAAAAGAAGGTAGTCCCTTTCTGTTGTATTCGCCTTAGAAGATAACGGAAGAGCCTATAAATATATTTTGTGTCGTCTGTCTTTATCATTACGATCTTTCACCCACAATCTATTATACCCAAAATTAATCAGGCAGCACCTATGGCCCAAAAACACAAAGAACAACACTGTCGTTTTTGAATACTCCGTATAACTAATTTGGATCTAACTTAATCACAATATGGAGCCCGTTGCCCAGGATTTCACCATCGCTGACGATAAGGGTGGCAAACAGCTGCTCCTCAGAAGCAAGATCGGCACCTATGCTCTAGATGCCTATACTAACACTCTCCAAGATGCCCCCAATACACGTCTCTTTCCTGATCAGACCACTCATATCGTACAGTCCCGATCAGGAACTCTCCTAGTCGCAGCTTCCCAAAGAAAGGTCGTCGCTGTTGACTTGACGAACAACAGTACGGTCTACTCGGGCGATTACACCTTCATCTACGTCGTGGCTCTCTCCCCGTGCTAGCGTTTTGTGCAGATCTTTGACAAAACAGACATGGTTCAGGGCAAAACCAAACTCTTTAATGCAACCAACTTCCAGCTTGTTGCCTCTTTCGATGAGAACGGCACGACCAACTTTATAACAAAGGAGAACTACCCACTGCTAAAGTTCACGTCCGACGACAAGTTGATGTTCCGGTATAATAACAAGACCATAGAAGTCTACGACACCAGCGCAGCAAACCAAATCAAGCAGATCGGTACCCTCGATTCCGGTCTGATTGACTTCTTCACACTGTCCAAAGTGTCGAAGAGCGATGACTATATGCTTTCTGCTTTCCATCTAGATAAGAAGACGAAGCAGGGGAAGTTCTACCTCTACAGCCAATCATCAATGGAAAAGCCATTCTACGTCAAGAACATTGATAAAGCCGAAGAAATCAAAGTCAAGTTCAGTCCTAGCTGTCATGACTTCCTGATTGAGCTGCAGACTTACTTTGATCCAACTGGCAAGTCTTACTACGGATAATATGGACTTTATTTCTTCAAGGCAAAAGAAAGAAAGCTTTATCAAGTCAAAACATATGAAGGACCTATCCATGACTTCAACTGGGACCCTGAAGGACAGCGTTTTATCGTAATCAGTGGATTCATGCCTGCAGGTGTAGTCATGTTTAACAACAAGAACGAACCTATCTACGAGTTCGGAAAGTTGCATAAAAATACGATTTGCTGGAGTCCACAAGGAAGGTTCCTGTGTCTGGCTGGGTTCGGCAATCTGAATGGAGACGTCGATATCTGGGACACATAGATTAACAGAAAGATCGGATAGTGTAAATCTAGCTCTGCTTCTTTGATTGAATGGGCCCCCGATGGCCGGAAGGTACTTTTACCCTTTTTATTCATACTAATTTATTTGTTTTGATTCCTGTAGTTTGTGACTGCGATCGTGACACCTCGCCTCAGAGTCGATAATCGTTACAAAGTGTTCGCCTACACGGGAACCCTGCTCAAGACTTTTGATATGAGTCATACAGAGCTGTATGAAGTACAATGGCGCAAGGACGACAACCCTAAGTATGCTGAAAAGAGAGGAATCAGTCCAAATCGAAAGCTAATTGACCTGACAAAGAATAACCAGGAAAAGAAATTCTTCAGACCCATGGGCGATAGTATCGTTTCAGAGATTCTTAAGGTTGAGCATAAGACAGAAGGCAGAGTGCTGAATAAGAATGAGACCTTCGGAGCCCCGACAAACAAACCAGTCCTAAAACCAGGCCAGCACCCAGACGATGTGGAGAAACCTAAGAAGAAAAAGAAGAAGAAGAAGGAAGGAGAGTTTGACATTTGATCAATCAACTGAGTATCGGGATACAAAATACAAAAGACTAGTTGCGGGGAAACAAAACACATTATCCATTTTATTAGAGTCAGAACTAAAAGATGTTGGGTTCAACTGACTCTTTGTCTCAGGGTTGTTAGGCTTGTTTTTTTAGTTGTTCACGAGTCATGCCTTTCGGCTCATCACATCTTGCGCAAGGATTTTGGGTAAGAGGGTTCCCCGCACCACATATCTGGCATCTCCAGATATCTTCTTCCTATTCAGAATCCTCACCAATCTTAACTCCCTTCCCTCTAGGAAAGTTATTCATGGGTTTTTCCTTCGCATCCTCTTACTTCACCTTTTGTTTTTTCTGATTTTCAGTTTTTGTCTTCTTGGCGACTATAACTTGAGTGCCCCCAGATCGGATGGCACGGGCTCCTCCTCCCCTGCCTGTATTGCCTGTTCCTTTGGGTTTGTCTTCCATTATTTCCTGACTAATCTGCTTTAGCTTTGGCAGACTATATAAAAAAGGTGGGACTTGGTATGAATATGGATGTACTAGCTCATACAATGCGTTGGGGGTTTAAAATAGATAAATAAAAAAGGGAGCTGTCTCATCATTCGTCATTCCCAGGATATCTAGGCTCAGTGATAGACCGGTGCATTCTCTAAACCGAATAAATACATATAGAAATAATAGATATTTGCTTAGCTTGTTACCTTGCTGTTACGTAGATTAACTATTCCTATGCTCTCGATACTCTTTACCTTCCTGTCGATGCTCTGGAAATAGGGAAACTTCACCATTCGGTTCTTGACTCTGCGTGTTTCCTCAAATAGCTCTTCCTGTTTTTTGTGGTCGAGTGGGGAGGACTGCGTCATTATGCGCTTTACGATCCATCCATTTTGCTAGTTGATCTTGCGGTAGTGGTCCTTTTGGAGATAGTAACTGTTGTGGTGTTCCTTTTTGCGGTATTCCTAATTTCCGTAGACCATGAATTATGTGCAGATAAGAGTTGGTTAGCATGTGGGATTACTTCACTCTAGTTTTTCCTGGCAGAGATATGTACAAGTGCTTAGAATAGTTTGCCATTGCCTTCCAGGATTTATTTCTTGCGTTCTAGAGAGTCAGGACAAGCCATGTGAAGGAATTATTATGATTTTTAATGTAATTATCGGGAGCTGGATACATTTTCGATGGAATTGCCTGTTCTTCTCCTGTCACCTGTCAAACGATAGAAATAGTGGGTATGTGCTGATTGTATATGGTATGGATTCTTTCTACCTTAAACTAATTGAAGACGGTGGAGTAGTTCTTGTCGTTGGAGAACTCCCGCGACTTCTTGCAGGATATTTCCTTGAGACGTTCGAGGTGTTTCCTGTAGACCATTTTGCGGACTGCAAAGTCATTGATCTTGCACCCTTCGACACTGTACCTGTTGTGATTCATGCAGTTTGTCGGCTCTCGATTGTCGGGATTTCAGGTTCTAACTACTATTTACCCTCTAATTAGACACTAAAAAATCAATTACACCATTAGTTTCAAACTGCTTTCCCAATATTGGTTGACAGATTTTCCCTTTTTATATCTGATATTTTATGGGTTTGTTCCCGAATAAATAGAGGTATTCATTTAATATAGAAAACTAACAACTAAACACAATGTTGAAAAAACCTACAAACGACAGGCGCAGGAAACTCGCCAAGTATATGAAGGCAGTCCGCAAGACAGCCACTCCTAAACGCAGGGAGCACTACGACCTTGAGGTCACCGAGTCCCGCCAAGGTGTAAAATAGTAAGGAGAACAAGAGTAGGCTCAGGATATCGAAGTCAAGTAGGAGCAGTCATAAGAGCCAGAAAATGATAACCAGGTTTGGCATGACTCGGATGATGAAAACAATGTAGATCTTGACGCACGCAATTTCCTCAAAAAACTCAAAGATGTCAAGCACAACCCAGAAGAGCAAACCATTGATCAATCTACCTACGAGTCCAGACTAAGAGACTTCCATAGTAAAAGGCTCTCCAAGCAATTCACGTCTTGGGCAAAGGAAGGAGAAGCTGAACCCGAGCGTGATTACGAGGACTACATCAATCAATAAGACTTGCTCGATGGAAAACAGTATAAAAGCCAACAGTTCGAACTCAACTACTTGGCTAAAAGTCAGAAAAAGCACGACTCTGTGGTCAGCCAGATCGCCTGGAAAAACAAAGTATTGTTTTCAGCAGGTCTCGATAAAACCCTCCGCATCTGGTCATTAGACGAAAATAGACCCAACTTCGACCACACCCTGATCCAAGAGAAGTCCGTGTACTTCCAGAACATGCCTCTCACCGGATGCATCAACATTGACAGGAAGCTGTATCTCCCTACTCTCCGCAAGAACTTTGCCATTTTCGATGTGTAAAAGTGCACTTCTGAACTCATTACTTGTCCTTTCCTCAAGGACGATTACCAAAGCTACCGTAACTTGCGTGCAAATAGCAAGTATGTGGGAATCTTCTCCAAAAATAAGTTGGGGCTTCTCAATCACAACAATCAGTTTGTTGGTGAGCTTCAAGCTAATGAGGAGATTGTTGATGCCGTTATCACTTAGGACGAAATTATGGGTATCACAAAAGAGGCTGTTTACACTTGGAGCCTCAAAAAGATGCGTGTGATTGATGTGTCCAGACAGGGTCTCAACAATACCTGCATGCATCTGCATCGTGACTCCGGCCTTCTGGCTATTGGTACCCGTTCAGGCGTGGCCTACCTGCATAGACACCTCAAACCAGGACCCTTGGGTGAGGCTCAGAAAGAAGTCGACAACTTGGTGACAGCAATCACAGGTCTGTCCTCAAATCCCTCAGGCTCATTATTAGCAGTGTACTCAAAATGGAAGAGGAACGCTGTACGTCTTGTGGACACGAGTACGAACAAGGTGGTGTCAACATGGCCGAGCATGCACACGAAGCTGAACTACGCGACAAGCGTGTAGTTCAACAGCAATGGCGAGTATCTGGGAGTGGGAGGGACACACGGAGGAGTAAGCGTGTACAAGTTCGTGGCCTGCTGATGGATGTTGTCTATGCGCACTTTATAGTGGGGAGTCTGTTATTATTTAACTATTCGTAGTGATGAATTATTTAAGCACTAACTAACTGGGGAGGGAATATTATGATGTCCATTGGAAAGGCAAGGCAGTACCATTTTGGACTATGAATTATGTGTATTATTATATTGGGAGGAGAGCTACTCTTAAGAAGAACAATTATATGCATTAAATCAATGTCCCAGCGGACCCCAATTGTCCTTGCGAATATATATGCCATGTCTGAGAATTGTGTACAAGTGCCAAAGGTCGCTCACCCATAAATGAAAGGGAGGGAAAGAGTAAGAAGCAGCAGGAAATTAACAGGATGTCGGGTATTGCAGGGCTGGGAACCAACCAAATCGCATAAAATACTAACTTCTGGGTTGCCGAAGAATGCGGTCTAAATATCAATTTGGACCTAGTGCGGATAAGTGTATTGTATATTATAATGCGGACGATCAAAATGTTTTAGAAGCTCGAAATCAATAATCTTTGATTGAACTAAATATCCAGATCAAAATGCGATATATATATATATAATACTGAGGTATGGACCTCTACTGACATACATACATATATATAATATATAAGACTACATCCCTTTTTGCTCTCGCCCCCAATTTCTACTTGCGCATAAGAAATAATATCGATAACTATCGTCACCAATATTGGCATTCCGTCCTATCTTTTATTCCCCTCTCTCTCCCTTCATGGTTGTTTTTGTTCTGCCCAAACAATATTTGATCTTCACGATCCTCATTCGATTTAATATTGCTACTAATTTTATCTATAGCTATGCCACACACTCCCTAAAAAATACTCTTCTCTAAAATCCCTCTCTTTCCTCCTTGACGCCAGCGCCTCCCAGAGCCCCAGACTTAGAGGCTAGGAAACATCCTTTCAACTATATATTTTATTTTTACTATCAACTTATCGGCAGGCATCACATATTTCACCCACCCATCTCCACATTGTACCCACGCCATCGACTCCCATACTGTCTGTGTCATGCCTGACTTTCACAGAGCCATTCTGAAAGGCACTTGCCCCCTCTCCCACTACAAACTGGTTCTGTTGCACTCTCACTCTACATCTGGAGCCAGACTCCCTTTTGGATGAGTGCCTTGCTAGTAATTCATACTGATAGATTAACCAATGTTGTTTAAATAAAATATGAATGCCACACCTTCATATAAATTATTAAGTAATGCGTTCCGGTAAGTTCTGGCTCTTGCACGGCCTACGCCTCCGTCTCTTCGCCGTCATGTTCAGTAAAAGTGATGGTACATCTGCCTCAACATGTCGTAGTACATAGGGTTCATCCCTTGTGAGTAGTAAAAGTCCATTACTTGCTCCCTATAAAAGGGGTAATGGTATTCGGGCACCTACGTACTAATGCTCGAACAAACCATAGGCATTGGATTGTAACTGTCGGAATAGATTGATTGTGAATGGGTTGTGCCCTCTACCATCTTGGTCTTGGCAAAGGTTTGAACCACATCTGGTTCCTGAAGGGGTGAGTGTTCAACCACAGTAGAAGACTGGGGAGAGTACCCAGCCTTCGCCAGAAGAGAGTCGAGGAATTCAATGATTCCGTTGAAAGTGGGGCATCTCCGCTCCATCTTCTGGTGGTGACTACGGCACTGGTCAGCAGTACGAGTCTGGAGGTGGTTTGACATCTTCTTGAAGATCTTTTCAGACTTACGCTCATTGCGCTTTTGGAAATTGCGTGGGTGGATCAACAGGAACACCTTGTACTGTGCATTCTCCTGGATCGTCCAGTGGCCGAAACGCTGGTGTTTAAATGTTTCAGCATACTTGAGCTTTCTATTTTTGTAGATGCTCATTTTGAGTTTTCCAGGACGGGCGGGGTGTCGATCCTGGGGAGAGGGAGTGGTTGAAATGCAACTCTGAGGGTGGGGACGACGGGGCTTAAGAAAAGGCTCCTCTTTTTTGAGTAGAGCAAGGGGAGACGGATCAAGAGGAGTGGTGTTGGGATGGGACACGTATAAGTTTTCTTCTTCTATTTTAGTGATTTGTTTCATGGGTTTTAATTGGACTGGAAAAGCTGAGAATGTCCAATGCTTTGATGGAGGATGGGTGGTGTTGTTTTTAATATTTAATATTTATAATAGAGGGTGTGGGTTGTCGAAGCCTTTAGAATTGGGGGTCGTGAAGGTATGGACCGTGCTTAAACACCAAGTATAAAGCTATGCCTATTGAATCTGTATTTTCGATTGCGAACATCATGGAAGAGGTTATTGTCTTTTAATTTACAAAAAATGAGGGATGCCTCCATCCATTGTCCATAGCTAAAACACCTATTGGTTCCATCATTGACTGTTCAGTCTTTCAAGATCGGCTCTACCAAAAATACATCTCTTCCGAAAATAAACCCAATTTGTCTGATCCACGATGAGCGATGCCCCAGCGTAGTATGTCCTGATCGGGCCCCAGAACTGGAGCCTCCCCCGAACACCACCCTAGATTTCTATCAATTATATTATCGTATCCTTCTGTGGATTCGAGTTTCCCCTAATAAATCAGTCTAATATTAACACAAATTAGAAAATAAAATCGAATTTACCGAGATAGCTTGATATTCACTACTCACAAAAATCATATAATCAAAAACACTTACTCTGGCCCACTTCGATCTGTCGAGTCACAACCTGTGGTCAGAGCCAGTAGCCAGCCTCATGTTCTACGTGCAGCCTCTAGCTCATATCGCACGAACCAATGTTCTGAGGCTCCTTTTCTCCGTGCAGGGTATGGGGTTGATTTAAGGTAATGTGTTGGATGAGGTCATTAATTGATGGAGGACTGATAAATGCCAGCACTGGCTAATTAAGCCATGCGGGCATCGTCGCGACCAAATCACCGATAACGAGAGGATGTGGGATACAAAGAAAACCGTGAAAATAGGAGTTGGGAAGTTATTAAAAAATACGTGTGTGTGTTTTTCGATGGAACAACAACACCTTAGTTTACGTCGCCGTATGTTATCCTTTTTTAGATATGCATATCCGTATATATTTTTAATTGAATAAAGCACAAAGGAATAATGTAGTATTATAACTAAAATCCTAACCATGGGCATCCATGCTGTTATGGAACTTATATAAAAATCATGAATATATATGCATGTAGTTAGAATATACATGGGCTTTCAATCGCGAATTCCAAATTGACTGTTTTTTGGAACAGCCCATTGTGTGTGAGATGTGATGAACATATGCATATGCATCTGCATCTGGGATCACTTTGGGAGGAACCCCGAGCACTCCATTGGGAGGATTGGCACAGTGTATGGGATTGGATTACGAGATGGTCGGTATTCTCAGAAATCGGGGAAGGGGCCAGGCAGTGCAATATGACGATAAGAACCATTATATGTGTGTTTTTGCATTTGGTGTATGTATTGGATAAGTCATGGGTCTCAACATTAATTAAGGAACCTAACTCTGATTTTAAATATTAGGATATGTTTTCTTATAAAATATAAATGATAATGTGTGTTCGCCAGTATGCAATGGCTCCAAATATATGTCAATTTAATCCTTTCTATTCATTTTACCCAAACCTAATCCGAATATGCTTTTGAGCCCTCCCCTGTTGCCTTTCCGTCCATAATCTTTATTCCTGTGGCCATGTTCTACTCCTCGCAGTTGCCCCGACCCAGCTCCATCTGTTTGGGCGCCAGGATTCCAGCGTGGCTCTCCAAAGATCGATGCCTAAATTTAGAAACAGTAATCTCATAATCCTTCTACGAACGTTATATTCCCACCCGAATATTGTCCACTTTTATAAATATTAAGTGGATTCCATCCAATACTCCTCCATAAGCTGTCCAAATATGTCACAATCTTCCAACTATTAAGTCTGCACAGCCACCACCAAATAAGAGTTTGACTACTTCGAACAAGTCCAGGTCCCCCTCGGCTGGAACCCTCCCTACTATGTCTCCCCAGTCCTCCAGTCCCTCAATGCCCCTGGAACTCTCCTTGGAAAACTCCACGGCAAACCAATTGCAACTGTATTATCCATTAAATACTCTGAACACTTCGGGGTAATCGGTATCTACACCGTATAGTAGGGGCATCGAGGAAAGGGCTATGGCGTAGAGCTTTTCGCCAAAGCAATGAAGCTTCTTTAGGGTGTTAGCCTGGTTATCATCGAGGCTGAATTTGCCCAAGTGGCAAACTACTCTAAATGGGGTTTCCGACCAATAGGTCGCACCGTCGCCAGAAGATTCTTCACTCCCCCCGACGTTGACTCTTCTCGTTCCACTCAAATCCTGTGTGACAAGAGAGAAATTGACTTTTAATCTATTCTACGCTTTGACAAATCAGCTCTGTCCATTAATCGTGAAGTAAGCCTAAGAAAAGAGTTCTAGTTGGGCCTCCCCTTCGTGAGCGTGGATCCCCAAGACAGCAAAAAGGTAGTGGGGTTCGGCATCGTGTCTCGGAACCGGCACGGCTACGTTATAGCGCCGTTGACTGCCCTAAATGCCGAAGTAGCGGAAGACCTACTAAAGTAGATTTGCAGTTCTTTCAAAAATGGAAGAATCGGAAAGAAGCCCGAATAGCAAGTGCACATGATCAGCTTCTATGGGAACGAAGAGGGTCAGAAGCTGAGTGAGAAGTACTTTTGTGAAGACTACTACTAAATCGTGAGAATGCAAAAAGGGTCTGGGGAGTTCAATAATAAGCATATCTTTGGAATTTCCAGCCCTGAGAGATGTTGATCACTAATTCAGTTTTTTGCAAAAATATGATGCAACTTATTGATCATTTAATAAAAAACAAATCTGATTTAAATCTTAATGGGATTGGATTGAAATGGATTTGATTCAAAGGAGGGCAGAGGAAGAGAGCTAGGAAGTCAGGCTCTGTCCTGGGGGTGTTGGCGTCGCCTATGCTGATCGACCATGGCGACAGAGTAGTTGCCTTGCATTTTGGGTCAAAACCCATAGTTTTGTGGGAGGTTGCTCGCTGCCTTTAAAAAAGTATGCATATTGACTAATAAAATCCATATTAGTTCTACTAAACTAATCAACCAGAGACTGAAAAAATATAAAATAATTAAAATATTAGGATATATTATAACTACAGAAATATTAACAATATTTAAGACGGCATGTCTATAAATTGCATAGGTCGCCATCAGAATTGATAAGTTAGCTGGCCCCCTCTGTTCTTATTGGCTGATTCCTAGTTCCTTCATTTAAATTATTATTCATAGAAGGGTTGTTTGTTGCCAGTACTGCAATGACTCCCGCATCTATCCCACTCCTATCGTCACCCCAAATACTCATCTCATTGGTTTCGACAATATTATTGAGTCACGTTTCTTATATTTCTTCCTGAACTGCTAAATACCCAACACTCACCCTCGCGATGAGAGAGATTGTAATGGAGCTATTGCAGCAACAGAGTCTAGGGTTGCACCAACCAGCACAAGAGTTGGCAGACGGTTTAGATAGTTGTTAGACTTATAGTTGGTATAGCTTGAAGTCAACCAACAAACCCTCTCTGATTCAGAGGCTAGCTGAATAATTCATAAAGAAAGATGTATAGGAATGCGGAAATAATAGTCAAGTACTTTCGATACTGACGACCCAAATAACAATATCCTAAATTATTTTCTAAGATCGAACCTCCTCAGTATGCAGCCAGACGATTCCTAGCAACAACTACTATATTTCGGTATTCTCCCACAATCTCTAACATCTTCCAGATGCACATACTCACCTCCTTGACTACCCTCCTACCTTGCTCCCACGAGTCCTCCAAGAAGCCACTCTCCACAACATCAAATACATAGTCAACAATGCTACCGACCTCACCCAGATACCCAAAATGAGATACCTTGCCTCTCAATACAACACAGGTACTTTACCATACCTTTCACCCGAGCGCAGAGAAATGCCGTATTGTCCAGTGTTATGGCATCCATCCTTTCTCCGTACATCTTGTGTAAAAAGATGAGGAAGAATCCTGGCTTCAGGAGCTAACATCAGCTCTAAAGGAAGAACCAAACGTTTTGATTGGCTAGATCGGCTTAGACTTCAGAAAAGACCTGCTGGAGAAAAACCCAAAAGAATTACAGATTAAAGTGTTCGAGAAGCAGTTCGACCTTGCGCAATCCTTGAATCGACCTGTGACCATGCACTGTGTCCATGCCCATGGAGAAATGCTCAAGTTCCTTAAAAGAATTCACAAAGCTCTACCAAATAACAAACCATAATCATCACGTCCTCCAATCATCATGCACTCCTACGGAGGGTCTAAAGAAATCACCTAGTCTATCCTCAAAATGCAGAATCTCCCAGTCTTCTTCTCCCTGTCTTTAAAACGTAGCGAAACCCTCTGTCAAGTGATTCCAGTCTAGAGGCTTCTATTGTAGACTGATGCTCCTTATCAGCTTAACAGCACCCTTGTCAAAGTTTACTTCCAGTAAGAGAACAGCCTGGGAGAGGGAGAACTGAAGCTTGAAGAGGATTCTAAAGAATAGCAAGTGAATTATGTTAAGTATATCAAAGCCTCAGTGAGACCTTTGCTGAAGTACTACCCACAGCTGACCGAAAAATCATTGCTGGACACAATTTGGAGAAACAGTCTTAAAGCATTCCGGCTTCTGGTCTGAATACTGTAATATTTATGATCGCTCTTTGTTTCATAAGAATTGTATTTCCGGTTAATATACAAAATGGAGGTCGAAAAACGAACGATACTTCTATACTATCATGGTTTCTTGTTTTCTACCACTTTACTCATCGGGTTATTAGTATTGCTAACATTTTTCTGACCTCCCTTCTCTGGGCTCTCCTGCCCCGAAGAAGACTATGACATATCCTGGCTTGCGTATGCTTTCGAGTCACCTGCTTGTTGACTACCTCCCAGTTCCGAGCCCATGTGTGCCTTATAGAACTACAGGTGCTTGATCTTCAGGTGCTGGGACAGGGAGCCTTCGGAGCCGTAGGATTTGGTGCATGGTTCGACAGGACATCTGAATCCACGCTATATCTCGCCCGCGGTCCTTCGATGGCGTTTCTTCTTTTCGACTTCAGTGGCATTTTCACCCTTTTCCTTTTAGAGTTTAGCGACTCGGAGGGCAAGTAGATTCTTTTCATCGATGACTGCTTTGAGCTAAGGATTAAAACATCAAATCAATAGATGAGCAGGAGGCATAAAGAGTAACTAAGAAGATCGAATAGCGAAAAATAGCGAATACATTTATACTAATAAAAGCATAGGATATCGGTTAGTCGGGTGGAGAAGAGGCATCGTATTCTTTGATCAGAAAATCCTGAGAATATACCTGTGTTTCAAAAATATCTCGAGAACCGAAACTGCCTCATACGCAAAACCATACAGTCTTGTACTTATGAGGGCTATTATGGCGATTGGTATTTTGCTAAAACGCTGGCATCCAACACAAAATGCTACTCGATAGGATGTTGTTGCTGCTTCTCCAATCACTTCCCTTATCCGGCACGCAACACAAAAAGCAAAGTACTATACTGAAGTTTTAGTAATACCTGGTTATGCAGCAGTAGATTGGCAACATAGAGTTTATTAGCCTCTTGGAAGTAGTAGTTTGCAGCTTCCTCGATGGTGCCGTTGAAGTTGGCTGGGGTCCTGGGAGACTCTGAAAGTGTATTGGGGTTGTTATGGTGGTTGGTACATTGGAAGTGGGGGTTGTTGGTGGGTTTGAGTCCCTGGGAGACGGGTACAGCTTTGGTGGGCAACATGCGAGTCTGCGATGGGTATTGTGGGGGTTTGGGGATGGGATGGGATGGAGTGTTTTGGTGAGTGAATGATTTTGGGTCGTGAAATATAATAATTATAAGTGTGTGGGATGGGTATTTGTTTTGTTTTTTAACAAGGCTATTCGATAAAGGGATTATTAAAATTTTAATGGTACTTTAAAATTATAATCTACGGAGGTGGGTTTTCTCGTAAATCTAATTTAAAATTTAATCGCAGGACACATCATCCGTATCCCTATTAAACCCAGCACCCATATTGCTGTCGGTATTTGGGCTTACCTATTCGTAAGAGTCATCAGAAAAATTATATACTCCACACACATTATTAGACAGACCCGCATCCATACTCTCTCATTCAGAAGACACTGCTTGCTTCGTCTGTCTCCTGGATCGTCCCCCGCAACTCCTGGATACGAGTGTTCAGTGCCTTACGCATGTACACCTGCGACCCAGAATGTAGTGTCGGCTTAAAAGAACAACCCTCCAACTCTCTCTCCTCCTGTCTGACTTTCTAGTTCTACATGCGCTTTTACAACAGTTTCTTTCTACGCATACCCTCATCGTATAGACTCGTCTTGCTTGCTGATTTGTTCCTGCCGGATCCCTCAGTCAACATTCTCTTTGACTTCTTGTTGATCTCAGGCACGAAGGTATACTCGGGCCCCTGTTTATCTCTGAACCATTTCTCGGTCAGGAATTTACCCTTGGTGTTTAGATCGGTGTTCTCAAGAAGTTTCCACATCGACCTAACAAATAAACGTTAGTCTAAAATAGCCTGGATTTCCTCGAGTTCCTTGAACAAAGGCGACATGAAAATCAGAGTATTTGGAGTCAAGTCTTCAATCTGAATGCCTTATGCTGAGATCAGTCCATCCCTATCGGAATCGAGAGTTTAGAAAAGCTCAGCTAGTCTATCGTTAATCATGTTTCTGTAGATAGCCTCTGAGTGCTTGTTTTTGGTGATGGCTGGTTCTGGCTGGACAGTGCCGAGGGTTGAGTGCGAAGCCGTGTTGTTGTTAGAAAGAGTGTGAGATTTACTGGCGCCCTGGCTTAAAAGATAGTCTCCAATTGGTAAATTTTACTTATTGCGATCCAGCTTGGGGGGTCTTCCGATTTTTGGAGCAAAGGAATACTCTTCATTATTTTTGCGAGCCGTAGGGGAGGCGTCCGCCTTTTTCTTTTGAACTGACTTCTCAAGACGTTCCATGAAGTTCCCCTGAACTCGAGTGCGAGAACGCTCGTTGAGGCTGGGCTGGTGGGTATATTGGGAGTGTAGCTCGGCCTCCTTACGCTTCTGGGCTTGTTTGATAGAGTCATAATACAGCTCATCGATGCGCTGCTGCTCGTCCTTGCTGCCATTTTTGTATCTAACGATTCGTTCGCTCCTGCATACATAATCAGTACAAATACATATAAAAATGGGGTTTTTGTTACACTTTATTTATTTCAGGCTTGAAAGTGCAAGACTCGAGCTACGCATAGATCTTCTGGGCTCTGGTGTCCTTTTTCTTGGGTTTCGTATGGTCTTCGCCCACAGCCTTGCGTATTTCGACTATCTTTTCGCTGACGCTGTTGATACGCGGCTTGAATGTCAACTCCCGTTCCTATTCGTGTTCCAACTCGATCCTTTTGCGAATCCGGTTCTCTTCCAATTGCTGCTGTTGCCTTTGCCCTTTCTGGTAAAGTCGCTGACCTGCTGCCCAAGAAGCCTGTGCTGCCTGTGCTGCCTGTGCTGCCTGTGCATTCTTCTTCAAGGGAGAATGAGGTTGATCCTTCATTCGAGAGCTGTAATGGTTCTGTGATATGTTTTCATTGCGACTAGGATTATTCTCGTTGCGACTTATGTTATTTTCATTGCGGCTGGGATAGCTCTCGATACGATTTCCATCAGATATTTTGCTTGGAGTGCGATTATGACGGAAAGGACTTCGCTGGCCGCTATCGAAAGGATACACGACAGCTTCCTCCTTGATACTACGAACCTGGCTGCTGCTTTCGGGAGGGTTACTATAGGCGGAGCTATTGCGATAGTTGTAAGAGGGAGGATCGTTGGGTTGATAAGGAGTGTATGCTTCATTCTTGCTAGGAGGATTAGGATAGTTGGTACTAGAGCTGTATTTATGGTGTCTGGGGTTCTATTTGGCGTCTTTAAGTATGACTTGCTTCACTTTGTTTTCGACGATGTCAATAGCGACATCGTTGAGATCATGTTTTTTGCAGAACTGTACAGCTAGAAGATATGGGTCATCGTTCTATCTAGGGATTATGTTCAGGGTGATAATTGTTACCTGACTTCTAAAGGATAGGTTTCGTCGTTGCCGAGTTCGATGTCGATAGTAGCAATATGCCTAGATTCCTACTACGGCATCTCTGTATATGTGGGATGCGGCCGATCCTCCTCCTCGTCTTCCTCGAAGGTGATGTCGTGTTTAAGCTTGCCAGAAGTGAGGCCTGACCTTTCGAAGAGTTTTTCCGGATCAATTTTGCTCATATTGGCTATGTGAGTTTTATAAGTAGTTTTTATTGTTAGGAGATACTGTTAAAGATAATGCGGGCCCACCCAATATAGTAGATATCATTTTTCTGTTAAAAACAGACTCCAGTTTATTAAGGCATAAATGATGCACCTCTCCTCTATTTACTATGCAGAAAACGACTATTTCTCCTAATTTTTATTTAGATGTCTGATGATCCTCTACGGAATCTTCTCTCGGCTAACTTATCTCTAGCCTTGAGGAGTACGGCTGGGATGGGATTTTTGGAGAAGTCTCCATGGTTTCTGGAATAAAACTGTGCTCGTTGCTTATATGAGGATTTATATTTTTTCTCGTTCAATCGCCGAGGCGTTCAGTAAACGGTAAATACTGGGGTATCCTGGCACGATAGCCACATCTGCGATTGAGTAGATGTGCATATAATATGATAGGGATCACGGATTGTGAGATATAATAGGGTTTTTGGTAGGCGAAGAAAGTGGCAGGCAGCCCAACCACTGGATTGTGTTTTTGTAGGGCTGTGGTACTAATGGAAATGGTATAATTTATTTGTATGGGTTGAGTATGCCGTATTCATTTTCTTCTATTTAGGACTTGGGCACAGTATTCGAGGAATGCTATGAGCAAAAGTAGGATACTCTAAGTGAGGTTTGAGTCTTTTTTCTTCTTGCTTGCGTGAAATACCTATAATGAATTAAACAAATACCTGCATTGTACTAAAACAACAAGCCCGTAAAATCGCAACTCCCTAATAATCATAATAACTCTAACCCACATATTCCTAGCTCCCGACTCCTCAACCACTTTCTAATATTCATGGGAAACTGCGTCAGAAGCAAGCAAAACGACTACGACCTAGCACGGAAACCCTCAATCGAACTCATAGTCGACCAGCCCAGTAAAACCATGTTGGTCAACGAAGACTACATGGCGATGCGGCGCTAGAAACTCTAGGAACGCAGGAGCAGAGGGATCCCAGTGCACTAGGACCAGTAGAACCAGGTGACCCGTGCTAAATGAGAGCAGTGGAAGACGGTGTGATGGGCATCTCTATGATTTGTTGCGCCTCAATGGTTATGAAGTGATGTATGAATAGCTTTTCCGTAGACATACTTGCGTCAACTCTTTTTCTTTTTCGTTCTTTCCTTTCTTTTTAATAACTTTTGCTTTATAGATATTCGTGACGGAAGAATTGCATCGACTAATTTTAAATCAGAAATGAATATGTAAATCTAGATCATGAAATCGGATTTTTATTTTTTACATTTATAGCGAAAAGTGCAAACCATCGCGATGCAGGTTCCAGACGCCCGAACCATGGCTACACCAAAATATCTGTCTCCCAAGGCTGTAGGTACCTGCATTGCCCAATATAAAGTATATCGCCGATCATGATAAAACCAGCGCACCCTAATATCGGATACACATAAATATTCGATAGTCCTCCATATCTTCTTTCTGCTGAGTTTGAAATCTAAAGAAGTTAGAGAATAATTTATTGTTGTGAGACAAGCCTAGGTAGAGGACATACAGAGACATTTGGATTCTCGAAAGTAGTTCCCGCACTTTCCTGACTTCGGTGTCCTTTTTACCCGACTTTTTATAGATTGTAACATATAAATACTCAACAAATCTCCACTTTTCCTCTTCAGGAGGGCTCCTGGGTCAGAAGGAGTTGCACGAACTCGTCCTTGCTGATCCTCCCATCCGAATTCTTGTCCACCTCCTCGAAGATCTTCTTGATCGACTCCCGCGATTCTGCCGCGTCTCCAAGGAACACACGGATCTATTAGATTGAAATAAAACCGCTCTTGTCTATGTCGAAGTAGGAAAAAGCCGCCTCCAGTCGGGACATCTTCAGGATCTTCTCTTCGCCGCTGGCAGCGACGAGGAATTCTGTGAAGTCTATCTTTCCAGAGTTATTTGTGTCAATGAGCTTTATAATGCTGTTGACGTCGATGCTGCGGTGCTAGCGATAGTAGTCTTCGAAAGCTTGAATGAGTTCGTCTTTTTCGATGACTCCGTCGCCATCGCGATCTAGCTAAGCAAATGCACGGAGGAGTTCTTGTTTATCTTGGTTGGAGTAGAGTTGAGATGCGATGTAGGTCATGACCACAGCTTTGAGACGGTTTTTAAACTATAGAATTTATCAACAATAGAAAAATGCATAAGGATAGTGAAACGGTAATCGGAAGGGTTTTACGCTAAAATTCTTGAGATTCTAAAGAGTAGCGCTTTCGAGGGGTGACTATTTGTGGGTATGGGTAATCCAGGCAGAGTTGATGGCCTCGAGGGCAGAGATTCGTATCGCAGGATCGCGGTTCAGCATGCTATTTATAAGATCGATGGCTTCAGGCGATATGCTTCTCCAACAAGGATGGTCGAACCGAACTTAGTCGTACTTCACGCTGTGCAATACTTCCTTCTCAGTCGACCCACGGAAGGGAGGATAGCCTGAAAGTAGAATGTAAAGGATGACCCCGCAAGACCACACATCACATTTTTCGTCGTATGAGCGTCTTAAGACTTCAGGCGCAATATAGTAAGCAGTACCGATTTGCTTGGTGAGTTTGCGACCGGGTTGCATCTTGCGAGAAGTACCGAAGTCGATAATTTTGAGAAGGGCATCAGACCTGGAATCTGAATAGAGAAGATTTTAAGGTTTGAGGTCGCGATGAACAATACCCTGTTTATGCATATAGACAACAGGACTCAATATGCTCTTCATGAGAGAGGCAGCAGTCTTCTCAGAGAAACACTTAAACTCTCGTAGTTTTTCGAACAGTTCACCCCCTTCACAAAGTTCGGTGACAAGGTAGTAGTAATTTTTCCAGTCATAGATTTCGTGGAGTTTGATTATGTTGGGGTGGTCCATTTGTTTTAAAATGGCCATTTCCGCAAATATACGTTGTTCATCTTCCTTGATCAGTGAGCTCTTCTTGATAGACTTCATGGCTCGATAAGAGCCGTTGGTTTTCATACGCACTTTTGAGACCGTACCGAAACCGCCTTTTCCGATCTCATGCACCATCTCATAATCAGCTGTAAAATTCTTCTTTTTCAGTTTTATAAAGTTACCCCAGTTTACCTCGATGAACTCCTTCTTGGGATGCTGTTACTTGAGTTGCTGCAGTAGGATCTTCTGTTCTGCTATTTGGCTGTTGTTGTCACACTCAATCAGTATTTCCTTGACTAATATTAGGTCGTCCTTCTTGTCTACTGCCTCTGCGAAGACAATGATGCGAGAATCGCCGTCTGTTGTCTTTATCTCGATAGTTGGAGGGTCAACCTCATCGTCTTCAGGTATGATCGGAGGAGATTGTACTAGCGATACTCGACTTTTTTTAGGGTTGGCACCAGATAAAGAAGCTTAGGCAATTATCGCTTTGTTCGAAACTGCTCGCGGAGAATCAACTGGCGTCTTAAACTTAGATGATGACTATTTACGACCTGATGGGCGTTTTATTGGATCTCTACCGAATGTAGGAGACTCTTCCGGCACCACGTGCAAATGAGAGTTCTCCTCATGGATGGAATTGTCCATCGCAGTGCTCTGGGTGGGTCGCAGATGGGAGGCTTCCAGCTGTTTGCGGCTAGCAGAGAGGGAAGTAGATGTGGCAGGATGGGACTTTTTGTCGGGATGTATAGAGTAATGAGAATGGCTTTCGTGCGGGGTGATCTCTTGGCTGCAATTCTAACATTGTTGTTTGAAAGGATGAGTGCAGCGATTCAACTCAGCGATACAAGTATTTCCCATGGGTATTGAGATAGGGTTGAGCCGATTTATGGTGGGAGTTGGATGGTTTTTGAGATAGATGAGGATGAGTTGGGAGTAATGAGAGGTAGAGTATGTAATGTTTAAGTATTAATATTTTAAGTTAGTGATGAATGAGATTGCGTTTTCTTTCGATGGAAATTCTTACTTTATGTTTTGGAATGTCATGAGAAAATAAGAAGCACAGCGATAACCTGAGTGATTGAGATGTTGACGACACTGTTTTCTTTATTTCTTTGGCCCATTTCTGTACGAATCTTTTCTAATGCTTTGATTTCTTTTAGTATGTCACTTCTGACTGTGCTAGTTATTGATTGGGTATGCAATATATGGATTTCTATACTTTTCTACTATTTCGTATTACGCACGTATATATTTTGTGAGTGTTTTATTTGTTGTTTCTGCCCTCAAAACAATACAATTACCATAACCCGGTTCTTATACACGCCTAAATTATTGTGTCACCCTCTATTCCTACAAATAATGCTTCCACTCGCTTATTAATATCATACTCTCCACCATTCATATATTGCATTCTATATTATTCAACTGGATTTGTTCACGCTATTATAATCTATTATCGATTTAATCTCAGATGTATGCTGTCAGACACCATTCTCCTTCTATAGGAATCTTCCATTCTGCTTCACAACGATTCCTGTCTGGTCTTCTAGAAAGCTCTATGCTTCTCCTCGGTGTCTGTTCACGTCCGCCCTCCATCAGACATGCCCCCATCTCTTTCTATTTATATATCTGCATCGATGCCTATAGCCTACATCTATTGTGGTTATAGAGCAGCCTATGAGGAGTTCCGGGTAATCATAGAGCTCGCAGCAATGACAATATAAATGCTTTCCTCTCATTGCATGCTACATTTTCCGATTAGCCAGTCCTCCTTTGCTGCTCATGCAATTCATGAAAAAGTAGATGCTTTTATAATACTCTGACTTAGCTTTTCTTTTAACCAACCAATAATTAAGGCTGCTTGTGTATTTTAACTTGATGCCAACTAACGAATAAACGTGAAAACATTTTTGGAACTGGGTTATTTAGAAAATGATTAGGCCCCTTTATAAACGAGATATTCATTACACAGTTATATGTTTTATTGAGTAGACAGCGAATAGGACTCGGGTTGCGACAGCTAGTTATTTTTTGTCCAGAATTATAAGCCCACACCCATTCCTATTTATTCTTACAATACACAACTCAGCATAACTAACTCTCTTCGTAATATCTCAATTAAACTTTAGACAAGATAAATCTCCTCCGCCACCCTAATCTATGCAACCTGACAACGCCCATTCCGTCGGTAGAGTCGGAGTCCGTCGCGAGGATAAATCCCATTGGGAAAGACGTGCCGTCCTCTCTCCTCCAGATATCAAATAGCTCAAACAAAACTACCCCAACCTTGAATTCTATGTCCAGCCATCCAAGCTCAGGATCTTCAGCGACCTAGAGTACGAGGAGGCGGGGGCAGTCCTCCGAGAAGATCTGTCCAACTGCGACCTGATTCTAGGCGTCAAAGAGGTCCCGAGCAAAGCTCTGATTGCAGACAAAACATACATGTTCTTCTCGCATGTTATAAAGGTATTATTTTTTCTGATCATCTTCTGCCAAATAACCGCTAACTTCTTTCCCACGTCACAGGCCCAACCACACAACATGGAGATGCTAGACACCATCCTGGAGAAGAACATTCGCATGATTGATTACGAGAAGATCGTAGATGAAAAGAACAATCGTCTGATCGCATTCGGCGTATTTGCAGGAATAGCAGGAGCCATAGACTACCTGGCAGGGTTCGGACAGTTCTTGTTGGTTTCCGGATTCTCGACACCCTTCCTGAATATCAGCTATTCATACAAGTACTTCAGTCTGCAGGATGGCTACGAAAACCTAGGAAAAGTCGCATAGAAACTCAAAGAAAAGGGAATTGACCAGTCCTTGTGCCCATTGATCTTCGCAGTGACCGGGAGCGGCAAGACTGCTAATGGGGCTCTGAAAGTACTTCGACAATTGCCAGTTACAGAGGTGTCACCTGACGAGATCCAAAAGCTGGTGGAGGACAAAGACAACCCGAAGCACCGCGAAACTATCTACCTGACCAACATTACGAGCAAAGATGTCATGATTTCGCGGGACACAGGAGTGTTCGACAAAGAGTACTACACACATCCCGAGAAATTCAAGGTAATTCATTTCTTCTAAGTCTAACCTATTAACGAAATTGTTCCAGTGTGTTTTCGCCAAAAAATATCTACCCTACATTTCGAGTCTCTTCCACTGTATCTATTGGGATAGCAAAAGCCCCAAGTACATCAAGAACAAACACTTGGCTCGGCTCGCACGTGAGGACAAGCTCAGACTCATCGGCATCTGTGATGTCTCCTGTGATGCCGACGGTTCCATCGAGTGCCTCAAGAATTTCACCTCACCAGACAAGCCTTTCTTCTTCTATGATCCTCTGACCTAGGATGAAACCTACGACTACGAATACAAGAAGAACAGGATCATCTATCTGGCCATCGACTATCTACCATCTGAACTGGCTTACGATGCAAGTACTTAAGCAGTATTTTATGCCCCCCTTAACATTTTGTAGCGACTTATTTCTCGAGCACCCTCAAGAAGTGGATTCCTAATATCTGCTAGTCCGACAAATCAAAGCCTCTAGAAGAGCAGGGTCTGCTACCATAGCTAGCTCGTGCTGTGATCGCCCTCAACGGACAGTTAACTCCTAGCTTCAAGTATATCGACAAGCTGCGGATGGAGAAAACCGAGTCCATGCAAAAGAAAGGATCGATGGTCCAAAAGTTGGTGAATAAGAAAGCCGAAAAAGACGAAGATGACCTGATGAACTCCATGATGTACAACAAGCTAAATGCTGAGGTGGACAAGTCGAAGATCACTCCTGTGCAGCTAAACTTCGATGATGACCAGTGAAAGACATCCTGTTTATTTTTTATAGATCCGAACTATTATATATATTTTTTATGATTAGGGTGATTGTCAGTGGGCAGACTTCAATTGCTGCGACAACTTGTTATAGTGTTTAGGTGGTAATCGAGGCAACAAGTAGTGACAGATGCGTGTCTGGACAATGCAGTTCTAGAACCATAAGGTCTTTAACATATCATTATCTATCTTCTTTCTATGAGCAGCGAATAAATACGCACAGACTAAATGGATCCCCTCTATATTCTGAAAAGTATGAATGTAGATATTTCTATCTGTTAACTCCCTCCAAAACCATTCTAATGTGTAGACTAAACCATTTTAAAATCAAAATGTTCGACTCATTACTATTTCTGTAATCAATATTCTCACAAAATCTATCCTCATGAAAACATCAGCACTTTTGCTACTTTCCCTCTGCCTCACCCTCTCCTACTCCCTTAAGGCTTCTCACCATTATTTACTCAGGGTTGATAGGTCTGTCTGGGATGTTGTCCAAAAAATGGAGGACAGTCATAGTCCACAGGCTGCCATCCTCAAATTAAAATAGGACACACTCGTAAAGATCTCTTATGTTACTAATGCTCAATTTTATATCAAATCTCTCTAGGTTCTCAGTCGCTAAGGGTTTATCGATGAAATCAAGGAGGAAATTCCCATAGGAGAACCTCGATATGTTCTGATCTCGAACCGGGATGCCGAAGATGGTGAGACTGAAGGCATAGCATTCCAATATTGGTGCCCTCGTAGCATTATGGATACCCAAGCATAAAGAGTTTACAGCAGTCGATGGCAATGGATAGCACGCGAATTGGGAGCAGAAATAATAGAGAAAGTCGATGACCTAGAAGAAATCGGTCTTGATGGCGTATCATGGGGCCAATTGGATGTTTTGTGAAATGACAGCTCCCCGCAATCCTAATGTTACTATCTACTTTCTGTATACTGAATAAGTCTTTAAAAAGTGTCGAATATACTATATACCACAGACATGGATGTAGCTCCACAGTTTGATCATAGATATTTAGACTAATATCAGCAGCAGTTTTTCCTCTTACTCATAAAAGATGACGATGGTATCTATTGAGAAACCTGAATTTGGGATTGGTTTTTCAAATCTTCTAGTTGGCGTGACATTTTCCTGAAGGCTGCTTCCTAGACAATAGCCTTCATTGCTTCATCTACTCCTTCGCTAGTTTTGGAGGAAGTTTCGTAGTAGCTGACGTTATTCATGTTCGAAATATACTGTAGGACTGCATCGGGGGGGACCATGACCTCCAAGTCTTTCTTGCAGCCGACAAGTATCCTGGGGGTGTCTTGTGTAATAAACATCTCAGCTTCAGTAAGCCACTTATCAAGACTATCAAAGGACTTGGCATTGTTCATATCGAAGCAAATCAGGACAGCATCGGCATCTGAATGGAGTAATGGTTATATTTAAAGGAATTTACTTTTGTAATAAGGGGCTGATATGCTCCTAAATCTCTCCTGGCCGGCTGTGTCCCAAAATTGTGCCTTGACAGGTCTGCCTTTTACCTGATAGTGCTTGATTTTGAAGTCAACGCCGATGGTACATATGTAGTTAGCGTTAAAGTCATTGTCTGCAACCCTACGAAGCAGACAGGTTTTTCCAGCATACGGATCTCCGATGAAGATGACCTTGAGAACTAGAGTTTTGGGATCGCTCATGGTGTGGGTAAGAGTGAAGAGGATGGTTTTTTTATTGTAGGAAGGAGGTATCTATAATTTTTTTTAATAATTATTGGAAAAAGAGAAAAGTATCGGGTTTTTTAGTCACTAATGAAAGAGTCTGTTTGAGGTTTAGTTTTTAAATAGTTAAATCTAATGAACTCTGATACCTTTAATCAGGACGGGATTACTTTTAAAATTATAAATTCTGAAGTGAACATGGACTGATTTCCCGAAATAAAAGGTAAGGGAGGGTTTTCTTGGTTGAGGGGTCCATGACTATATCAGTTGGCAATATAGCCTGGGTTGCACCAACATCAATCAATACACGCTCCTTTTCTTAACTTCAGTCCTCTGATCTAATTAAAATCACCAATAAGCAACGAGGAAACAAATAAGCTTAAAATCATGGATATCTACTTTGCTATCATCTAGACCTATTTCCAGTATTTATCACTTGACTCCCACATTTATCCTCAGCTTCATGCTCTCAACATTGTATTCTCTGTGGTTGAACATCTAATTGTTCACTGGCTCATCCAATTCCGATGCATACATTCTCATGTCCTTCTATTGTGTTCGGTACTCGTACTCGTTCACGACTGCCTTGCTGTTCGAAGAAACGATCTTGGAATTAGGTTCGGGGAGGTAGCTGTTCGAGGGAAACTTCTTGTTCGAGGCGACACTGATGTAGTCTACACGCGGGGCGAGAGAATTATGTGATTTGGCGATCCTTGATATTTTTGGTTTTTGGGAAGACGGCGAAGCTCCCATCTTTATCTCAAATTTCCAGATGATAACTATTAACAGTAAAGAACCATTAACACAGTATTTTATTACACTCCCTTGTATTCCAGAGAAGAACACCACCAGTTTGGTACTCTCATTTGCTAGAGTGATTCCGGTATTAAGGTTCCTTGGGTATATATCAAAAATATACATATTATGCTCACCAGATTAGTCATGCAAACCATCACTAAAACCAAGTATATAGCTTATGTCCCTGGGGAGTCAGCCGATAAGCTCACCATCGAAACTAGAGAACTACCCCTGCCTAAGCCTGATGAATGTCTTCTCCGCATCAAAGCTATCGCTCTGAACCGTGCTGAGATCATGCATAGAAATGGCAAGTACCCGATCACCAAAGAAGAGGAGAAATACCTCGGTCTTGAAGCCTCAGGAGAACTTATTTCACAATCAGGGTATTCCCACCGCATTCATACATAATCTTCATCCTTACTAGATAAGAGACTGGTCAAAAAGTAATGGCGCTGATGTCTGGTGGCTCATACGGGGTTGGGGTTGGGGTTGGGGTTGGGGTTGGGGTTGGGGTTGGGGTTGGGGTTGGGGTTGGGGTTGGGGTTGGGGTTGGGGTTGGGGTTGGGGTTGGGGTTGGGGTTGGGGGGTTGGGGTTGGGGTTGGGGTTGGGGTTGGGGTTGGGGTTGGGGTTGGGGTTGGGGTTGGGGTTGGGGTTGGGGTTGGGGTTGGTACTGCAGCCATCCAACTCTGTCAGCATGTGTTCGGAGCGCGGCCCTATGTCGTGGTCAGCACAAAAGAAAAGTTAGACTATTGTCTGAAGCTTGGAGCAGCTGGAGGTGTTGCTTATAAGAACAACTAAAAATGGTCTGAAGAGCTCCTAGGTCAGCTCAAAGATAAGTCAAATTTCGACATCGTTTTGGACTGCGTCCTTGCCAGCAACTACGAGCATACCTTAAAGCTTCTTGGTATTGACTCCAGATGGGTAATTTATGGCACGATGGGCGGGACTAAGGTAGATAGTATGAATTTTCTGCCGTTCTTAGCCAAACGAATCAACATCATCACGAGCACATTGAAGACTAGATCCAACTAGTATAAGACAGAACTAATCAGCAACTTCTCGAACGGGTGCTGCCTAAATTCGAGGATGGATCATTGAACCCCATAATCCACCAGGTGTTGAAGGCTGATTGGGAGAAGGAGAAGCCTTAAGCTTTTATCGAGGGACAGAAGATAATGGAAAGTAACGAGACTATAGGGAAAGTTGTGATCGACTACTCTAAATGAGACTGTGTTTTAGTGAAGATTAACCTGAAAATCCAAAGGTGTAGAGATAAGTGTCGACTGAACAGGTCATGATCAGTGGGTGGATAAGGGTTTGACGAGGGTTGCAGTATCATGTTCAGTGTGCGAATATATGTACCAGTAGTTTGATAATTTCCGTGCAATACGCTAAGAATGGTTTGAACTCAATGATACAATATCTTTTTAGCTTCTAAACGTATAACTATGGATAGAAGATCGACACATGCTTTTTATTCTTTGTACTTTGACGCAATATTACAGTATTATAGAGAATATATCATGAACTTATGAAACTGTTCAGGACTCCTGTCGGTAGAAACACGATCGTCTTCACCGCGCTGAACAACAGCACTGCACTGTTCGACAGCATCGTCACCACAGTGTTCCCCAGAAGAGGCCCGATGTTCTTCACCAGGATCTCCTTCACCAGGCTCTTCACAAATTACTTGTTGTTCTCCTCCAGGTATTTCGACAATGTCCCGTTGAAGAGGATTTCTTTGATCTCCAGGTGTTGGTTGGATATTAATGCCCATCCCACCATATCCACACTCAGAGTAGCCGAACAGGCAGGAACCAGCACCAATAATTTTAGTATCTTTTCAGACTGTTTCTCCTTTTTGGGCGACTTCAGAATCAGTTATTCCTCATAAGCCTCTTCTTAGAGTTTCCAAACTAATTGGCTCGCCTTCTGCCAATCTTACTTCAGGAACCTAATGCGTGAAGTCAGTCCCAGGGTCCAGCCATGCATTTTGTCGAGCTTAATTTTAGCCTGTTTCTAATCCTTGACAGTCACATACAGCCTTAACACTTATTTAATCTACAAAATACTGAAATTCGATCTTTCCAGCTATTGCAATTTGCAGTCGAACTCTTCGACTGCTGCTTTGATCTCAAATATATTGGGGGATTTAACGAGCTGTACTGATATCTTCTTTATAGATATGGTTACTTAGGTGAACTTGTCCGCATCCTGTTTCCTATGCCTGACCTTTTATTGAGTGTACGCAGTGGATCCCAAAGAGCTTATGAACTCCATCTATTCGAGATCTTCACCAATAGAGATGCCGCTGAAGTTGGGGACTGTTGTCTTATCATCCATTCAACAATTACACCCGTAGGTAACCTCGGCACTTTCATACTTTATGGCTTGTCGACTTTGACTATTCTAAAGTCATAGTCATCACCCGGGTGTATTATCAGGCCGATTTTATTGCAATTCACATTCCTGAGAGTGAGAGAAAAAGCACAGGAGTTTGGGGGTGGCGAAAGCTGGAGCGTCTCGATATTTAAGTTACGGAAATTTTACTCGGTCGTCAGTGTTTAACTTAATAAAACGTCTTCTTCTACATCGATGACTTCAACATCAGAAGAATCAGAGTCGTCAAGGATTAGGCTATGGCCAATGACTTTCGACGCGAGAGGTGCTGGGGCATTACTATTTTTCTGAGGAGGGCACATGTCTTTGAGTGTTAAGATAGCGTTGCGTATATGGCTGGCAAAGAGGGCAGGAGTCAGACTACCGCACTCTGCGGTTATTTAAGAAATGGAGCAGTCAAGGCTGACTGCTTTCGAGCCAGGACGTTAGAGCATTTCAACTTTAACAACAGGATTATAAACCTTAAAGAGTGATTTCATGCCAAAACTATCTAACTTATCAGGAGGGAGGAAGACTGGATTGGCCAGGTCAGAAGTATCAGAAAAGAACAAGAAGAAGCACTCAACGTTTTTAATGTTCGAAATTCTGTAGACTTATTTTTTCTACAAAGGCTTCTAAAACATGTCTAGAATGAAATGCAGAGAAGGGAGCTTCAGAACTGACCTTGTGCACGACAAAGTGCGTTGAGCTTTCTGAATTACGCAGTAAGGGAACACATCTAAAATTATTTAGGAACAGGAGACATCTACTATGATATTCTAGTGCTTCTAGTCCGACTGAGAGACTGATCGCAGACGAGATGGTCCTGAGACTGAATCCTACTCAGCATCGCCAAGAAACCGAGACTCAACAGTGCTAGAAATATGCGACAAGATATTTTTGAAGTCATTAATGATTCTGAGATCCCCGATATTCATGGCCCGAAGGTAGAGACTCCTACTAACTTTGACTTCGACTCTGATGATCTTCAGACTGATTTCTGCCTGTTCTCGACATAAATTCTTCATAGATTCAGGGGAATTCTTATTTTTGCTGAATTTGAAGTCTTGGTTGTTGTGGAGATGTACTAATTTATGCTCATTGGTTTTCTTTTGCTGTTGCTGTACTTGATCTAACGTCCTCTTCACCGATGGAAATCCTCGCTTCGAGTACAGGAGAGGATGAAGATGAGGGAAGCTCAGTCGAACAAAAATAAGCTATAATTTGTTAGGCAGGCACAGCGAAGTCTTTATTTTGACCAGGAAAGAATCTACTGAGATCGAAGGTCTGAGACTTATAGCTTTTTTGATTGTAGTATTTGGTGAGTTTCTACTGCTGTCTGAGCAGTACGACATCACCAACGGAAACATAGATTGATGGCATGCTCAAGCGTAGCACTAGCTCCTGTGCAAAGATCCTGTAGTCGTAAAAGGATAGAGCAGTCTGTTTTAGGCAAACTTAGAGTAAGAAGTAATTGTTTTTTTGTTTGGGTTCTGCGATTGGACCTGCTAGTTTGGGGTGTTATTGAGTTTGTTGCATGTTGTACTTCATTTGGGATCGTAGATGTCGTAACCGAGCTAGATTTATGATCATTTGCTCCTTGATGGTGATGATAGGAGTGAATACATCATGTGGGGAGTGACTATCGATAGTAATGTCCAGCCTTCCGCCAACCATGTCGATATGCCTTTATTCTGGAACAAATCCAACGTCGATCTTGCTTAAACTACACCATTCTGATAGTTTGTAACCTGGCATATGAGGGCAGGCAATATAACGACAGCAAGCGATTTTCTCGACTGAACATTTAATGTGTTAATTTTCTTGTTTTTTTAGTTCTATTTTGGCGACTGTCATGCTGGCTCCATCAACTTGTCTTTCACAGACACATGCTCTAGATTTGTTGGATATCTTAAGCTATTCTTATTTGTTCTTATACTCGGCCACCAGAAATCTGGTGGTTTAGATGCTGATTGTAATAGTTTTTTGGGCCTTGTCTGAAGTTTATCCTTTGGCCTTTTCTGGCTTGCCTTCGCATTTTTTAGAGAGGCTCGAACTCTTATTCCTTCTAGAACTGGACTGTCGTTTGGCCTGTATTTCATCGTATTCGTACTTAGAAAACAGCAGGAAATTGTTGTTTTGGTTGTTCACATCATGCCTGCTCATCTAGATCTCTGATTCGTTTTTCTCGATTTCCTACCGCTTCAGGTTCACTTCGGTCACCAGTTGCTGGAATCTATCAACAGGATATAGAATCCTTGTCAACTAGTCGAGCTGTGCCATGGTTAGGACTACGTCGAGGCTGCTCACGTTAACATCAACACCTGTTTTCATGTTCTTACGCAACGTTAAACAATTCTAAGTGACTAGTAATTTATCTGGTTTATCGAGTCCCAACAAGTTATGAACTACGGCTCTATCTGAGGATTGGATCTTGTGGTTTTTTGATGGTCCTGGAGACATGACTAGCATACATTTGATGCAATAGTGTCCACTCTTCGTTGAACTCTCAAGATCAACATCTAAGAGCCTGATCCTCGCAGTTCTTATAAATATGTTGTTCTAGGTAGCATCGATTTACCCAGAGACACGTTCCACACTGAGCTGGAAGAAATTAGTAGGCAAAGGGGTTATGAACTCAGTGGCGGGTTCTTCCCAGATTCTGTTCACTTTCTCATCAGATTTGAGGATAAGGACCCGAAACAGATTGAGGCTGAACTTAATGGTCAGTTGTTTCTTATACTATACTTTCTGGCTTTACAGTATCTTAAACTTCACATCTTCGGGCACCGCCTTACTGAACTTGTTGATTTCCTCCTTCAGCTCCTGCTGATTCACTATCAGCTCATTGATGATGTCTTTCTGGTACTTGGAAGTTCCGAGACTGGCTGTGTTTTCTTCGAAGGTACTGTAGTACGCCAAACTCGCAAAGATGTCCTGGCTACTCATGACAGAATGGGTGCCTGAGTTTCGTTAGTCCTGATTGTTTAAATACATCCCAAAGTCCCTGCTCTGCTCAAAACACGAATCCTCCTGCATCTGAGTTTCTTTGAGTTTTGATATAGCTCGGTTGTATAGGTCTTTGAACTCTAGAATCTGATGCACGAACAGCAACAGTATCTGAATCTGCAAAGGTTCCAATATCAGTTGAACTCTGGCGATCTGGATGTTGAGGGAAGTCTACTGTATCTTGTGCTTGATATCCTTACCAATCTTGATGACCACATCCAAGCCTCTCGGGATGGCGAGTACAGTACTTGGGTGGCCGAGAGGTGGCAGTTGATTGTGATTCAGCGACCATTCATCCTCTCGCAAGAGGTGAACAGATAACGCAGAAAGGAGTGTTTTGTACTTAAAGAACTATTATCCTGCTTTGCCGATCTACATGTCCTGAAAACGGCTGACTTCTACCAGTGCAAGAGTAAGCAGCACATAGAACTTCGGCTTAGTTTTGATAGGCTGTTTTAGGGCTTCGTTACGGTAACCATTCTAATCGAGGCTATTCATGTACAGTCTTATTGTCAGCCCTTCTATCCTGACTTTGATGTTACTGGCTATGTTTTTGAGGATAGCCTTAAAGAAATCCCCAATACCCTCTTACTCACTTTCACGGCTATTTTTGGATTCTTGGTTCTTGTATTCTTCCTCACCATAGAAATGCTGATTATCCCGGAGTGTCTCTAGCTGCTGCTTGAAATTGCTTTCGAAGTGTTTATTCGGTTTAAATATCACATCTACCCCAGAGATTTCTACTTCAATACTTTAGGTTGTTATCTGGGAAATCTTAGGTAATACGATTCGTAGGCGTGTGATCACTCCCGTGTGCAAAAGGTAAGGACTCGAGGCCAGGAAGGTTTGGTTGATTTTAGTGGCAGAAAGCGACAACTTTTAAAGTTCGAGGACTCCCCCTCTGAACTCAACAGCAGGCTAGGTGTCGAGGAGGTCTTTGGAGAGCCGACGGATAAGTGTCTGGAGGAATGTTTTGACGGGACTAAAGCCAGCAACTTTATCTAAAAGGGTGGCAGCTATACACCACATAATGCGTAGTAGATTGAGAGGGAGAGTATAATAATTATAAGAAATAGGAGTCAGAGGGCGAGTAGTGTATTGAAACAGTCGGAAATAAGGAATTACATACAATTATTAAAGAGGGAGTATTGCTATTCGACAATAACAACTATGGTATGGGCATAGCTAAAAATCGCGGTACCAAATATGCAACAAAGGACTATTGAGCTTTTGTTTATAATGTCGGCATACATATAATCTGTTACGGTGTTCAGACCGTTTGGAGTTTCTTAATCTTTACATCCTCCATCTCAAACAACATAAACCAAAATAAAAAAATGGACGCGCAATCGGTCAAAAAATACACTAATCAATTAGAATTGGCCATCTTCTCACTCTTCATCGCTCAGGATCCCTTCCTTCTCGTCACACGATTTCTCCTGCTCCGAACACTTCTCGTCTCCGATTAGCTCTCGGATCTCGTCGTCCAGTTGTTGTCCTTCGGGGGCTGCATCCCGAATGTTCAGCAATAGTTTCAGGTGTCGGATTTTCACGTCACTGTCTTCATCGGACTTAGCTACGATCTCCTTGATGCGTTCGATCAAAGCCATAAAGTTGTTCTGGAAGAGCTCTGAACTAACTGATGACTTGCCATTAGCAGGGGTGACAGTAGCACCGTTAAATCTGGCTATAGCCGTACTGCACTCGATGCGGGATGTTGATGTGTTCTGGGTAGTGTAGTTTTATTTGTTGACTGCAAACTCGATGTGGGTGCGTTTGCGATTGAGGAATATATGGGGAACAGGAGAATTGTTGGTGCTAGCTGAAGTACTTGAGTTGTTATGGGGATTCTGGATGACGATATGGCTAGTGCTGGATATAGCGGCAGGGATATACTCGTGGTTGGCAGAGTAGCTGTAGGCACTGGAGCCACACTCAGTTTGGAGTTCATGGATGCTGGAGGGCATATGGGTCATAGCATGGGGCTGAAACTATTCGCGGAGTTGTTTATAAAGCCAACTAGCCAGTTCCCAGTTGTCCTGATAGCGGCATCTTGCGATTTTATCAATTTCTATGTTTTTCTTAAGTTTGAGTTTGGCAAGCCCTCCCACAAAGTGTTTAAGATTGTGTAGGTGGTCGTAGTCGGAACGAGGGTTGCGGTGGATGGCGGAATCCGGAATGGTGTTAGGGTAGTAGTGGTTGAGGAGTTGGCAGTAGACGGCGCCAGTGCCCAAGGATTCTATGCGGTGGCAGGAGACCTACGTACAATATTTAAGGGGAGAGTAGTTAATTTGGTTGTTAATTATTTATAAAGGGGGTCAAACGAAGAGGATATTGGAAGAGAGGGGAGTGGTTACTGGGATGGTGTCGTTGACCCACTTGAGGAGTTCTGCCTTGGTGAGCATTCTGAGGGTGTGGGGATGCTACTTGCGGGAGAGGGACATATTGGGTAGATAGGGAATGAGTGTTGGGATTTTAATTAACTATTGTAATGAAAGGGTTAAAAATTAAAAAAGTATATGTGTTTATACTTAAAAATGAGGAGCAGTGTGGTTTTTCGGTACAAATAATAGTTAAGAGTAGGCAGCCATTGCTTATAGTAGAGCAGGGTTTAAATGGGGGATGATGGTTCATACTTTTCTGAGGTGGGGGTTTGGAATACAATTTGGAATTAGCGAATAGGGATTAGGCACTTTTCGTTGGAAATCGACCGAGTCTCTCTATACTTTCATCGGTATACGAATATGACTTTATCCCCAATATTTTCTAAAGGATAGCAAAACCCTTAGTATTAACAGGGGAGTCGAAAAAGGATTGGAGATCAACTGTCAAATTTGGGTTGAACTGGTTTCTCTATATTAAATGCCGCCCATTTTTTGTATTAAATTATCACCCATATTAGCATCCCATACTCCTCTGTAGCTATCATCGATAATCAGTATTACTCTTCCTACTCATATTTTTTAGAACGACCTCCTTGTCCTCCTGGTTTGCCTTTTTGTTCATTTATGCTTCTCGCAGATGATATCGCTGACCCTTGTTTACGATTACGCAGTCGCATCTCTTGCTAGTTCTCTGAATGGCTTGAAATGCTGGACGATGCTTTCTTTCCTCGCGATACTGCAGCCTTTGAATTTTTTGGAGATTCTTCCTCAGATTGCTAAGACTGATTCTCGCTGCTCTGCGCTTACTCTTAATCAGAGTCCTTCCTCTTGAGATACCTAACTTTGGTTTCCTTCTAACTTTTGTCTTTCTTCAGAAACTTTGAACTACCGACCAGATTTTGCATTTTCAGGAACTTACTCCTTTCCAGATCGAGTTGGCCCTCGATATCAGCTATGTATTGGTCTAGATCAGCTTTTTGACCCAGCATTTTGGCCTTATTGGTGAACAGCCAAAGCTGGAGCGCTGTACACGAGGCAGTGAGAATTAGCAAGGCGACAACGTAAAGATAGTACTGCCATTGGATCCCATCCAACTGACCCAGCTTTACCTATTTGGCGAAAAGAAATTCGTTGGGGAAGGCTCCTAGATACCAACTTAAGGCTCTTAATGCGGCATAAGCACCGATGAAAGCTAAAATACATGATGATGTCAGAAGGATGAATTAGTGTTTGAGTTACATGTGCATACGATGACGAATCGCTTCCTGGAGAAAATGCTGAGTACTCCCATACCGATTCCGAGAATGGCCATTGCGATAAACAGAGGGAGGGCAGATACGCTACTCCTTATGTGATACAGTGCGATATTGTTGAGGATGAAAGCTATGATGATGCCCATCCACATACCCAGACAGAACGATCCAGCTTTGGGGAAATACAAAACCATGTACCCTACGAAAACAGATGTGATGAGAGTTATCACGAGGACCGAGTTGATAATGGCGTTAGGGAAGCCAGGCTGGAAGACAGTGTTTGACTCAATAATTACCAGCAGGAAGAAGGAAGCCAGCGCACCGAGCAGGAGAAGAGTAGCTTTGTACAGGTGGAAACCAAGGACCATTTAAAGCACACCTAGAATAAGAGTAGCCAGAAAGAAGGCAAATCGGTGATCATCGAAAAAGCTCCAGATCGTGCTAAGATCAATTTTGGGACAGCCAGCGTCGCCTACTGGGATCACATAAATAAACTGGTTCTCGGCAGTGGGTTGAATAACCGGAACAGTCGAATTCATGCAAGAGTAGAAGAGGTGGAGACTGTATATCTGATTGGAATGCGGAAGCATTGTGGAGGTTGAGACCAGCACTCCTGATTTGTAGTCACCCTGAACAGCATGGTTAAAAGTAGGAGTGCTATTAAAGGGAACGCAAGTGAAGGTAGAATCAGAGTGATAGATTTTAAGGATCGCCCAACCCGTGTAGTCATTGAGAGGAACAGGTTGCGCTGTAGTATTAGTTTCAGGCCAATTCGGGATTTGACAATAGTCAGATACATTTTTACAGAGGTTGTAGTTGAGAGTATAGGAAGCTGGGGAGTTAACTAGGTGATCTGAGGCGTTACCAGAATTTAGATCAAAAGCATAGGGAGAGACTTATTCGAATTGGAAACTGTTGCAGTATTGGGAGGTGCCAATAGAGGAGAGAGTGAGGAGTAAGAGTAGAGTAAGGATGTGATTAGGCATGGTATATTAGCGTAGCGATTGGCGACGAGGGCTGCACATGGGAGGCATCAAGAAAAATATGGGAGTAGCAGACCAATAACTCTGACTGTAGATGGTTTTTGAATGATTATTAAAAAGGATAGACGGAAAGTCATGTCGTAACTTAAATAAGTAAATCCAGTACTGAGAGAAGGTCATTTAAATCTAAAAAGGAGGGAAGCTTCGATTATAAAATACGAGATACTAGGTCAAAACGGGACTCGCATAGGACAAGTTGCTGTGCCTCCAAACGAGATCAAAGTATAGAGTTATACCTACATAATACTCCCAATATTATTAACATTACACATGGCCTTCTTTGCTATCTCTATCCTTGATGTTGTTGCCTTCGGGTCCACCGCACTCGTCTCTGCAATCGGGCTCTTCCACTCCCGTACCCTCCAAGAAGGACGTCGTTTTTTCCTCCTTTTCTACGCAGAGATATTCACCATCAGCATCTTGCAAGTCATTATCGGAGCTCTTAATCTTATCCACACAGGCCTCACCCGCAGCGAGACCCTCTACATTCAGCAATTAATCAACTGCTACTCCCTCATCATCCAGGTAGCCCTCCTCCTCACCATCTCATACGGATGGCAAAAGACAGCCATGAAGCTGAGATAAGAGTACTTGGTCAACGGTAGCGTGCTGATTCGCAGACGCCACATCTACACAATCATAATAACCAGCCTGCTCGTGTGCTACAGCATCGTGACACTGGCTCTCATCGTTGACTACACAGTATTCCATCAACTTAGCGACTTGGTAGTGTACGTGTGCGAGCTCTTCGTGTATCTATTTATGGTGGGCGGCTGCTTAGTGCAATTCCATCAGGGTAGAGGGCTGTCGAAGCTCTTAAGCCAGTACAAACGCCTCGTCGGCATCAAGATATCCAAATGCAGGGTAAGTAATATCTATTCAAACCGATAAATCTATATTTGTCTGCTATAGTTTAACTTAGTATATCTTGTAGCATTCGCTCTGACTCTCCTGCGGTCAGTGGCTGAAATCCTCAGACTCGCCTATCTCTTGATCAGTGACTAGCAGGTAGGCCAGGCTAAGGAAGCGTTCTTGCAGAACTTGCAACTGTACTTCATTATTTATGGGGTGTTCGAAGCAATTCCGCTGGTTTGTTATCTTTTCGGCGTTCGGATCGAGAAGACAAAGGAGGAGCTGAACCAGAACTACCTTCGCGAGTCGGTATCCTCAGCAGCAACAGACAGGACGAGCAAACTTGAGACGGAGCTGGCGAACCAGAACCAGATGTATTGAGAAAAGGCGGAGGGCGTGAGGGAGGCATTGGACCGAAATGGGAGTTCCTGTGAAACACGGCTGAAAGACAAATCCTAATCCTAATTAATCTATAAAGAAGTACAAATCTGTGGATGCAATATGCAATTAAAATTAATGAGCCACTCCAAACTATCGTGCAAGTTTGTGTCTGAATATTTAATGTCAACGATCCTGACCCCCTTCACTCGCCCACTACTAGCACAACTAAAATAAATATAAACCAGCTTCGTTCGATATATTAACTTTCATTTTTTACCGATGGCTGCCAAACATGCCCAGTCTTCACCCTCCAAACTGCCCCCTCTTATGATCCCTGCTGGAGACATCTACCAGGCAGTCGATAAAGGTTTCATCTCTTTCTGGAAAATATAACGCACTTACAATGCCTCCCCACCTCCCCACAAACACAACCTCCACACTTCTCTCAACCATAACAACCCCTATCATCCCGGACATAGCAGCTCCAACCCGAAACGTATGGTTACCCAGGCACCCCTTTCAACCCCGTCTAGTCGCAGCCCTACCCATCAATTAGTTGGATCCCGATCCATCCGTATTAAGACCGAACATCAATAACTATCTCTCGCCCTCAGTGGCAATAAAACCAAGCTAAACAAACTCCTTGAGAACATGGGTCACCAGCGGGATGTGGAGTACGATGAATACATAAAGAACAGTTTTAGATATAACAAGCTACTACAATTGAACACCCGCCGGAGCCGACTAGCTACACTCGCTAGCAATACTAACAACAAAGTCGGTGAGATTAAGGTCAAGAACATCGTGCAGTACAAGCACGATCAACTGATGTACGAAGCTGCGATTTAAAAACCACTGGTCAAAGGGTGGAAGCCTGAGTCACGTGAGGGACAAGCTTGTATAATGTACAAAGATCAGATGATACTGACGGGAGGCCATAACAATACTCCACTCAATGTGATTTGCTCCTTCAACTTCAGGGACTTTACTTGGAGTAAACTCGCTACGGTAGAAATGAACAGAAGCTTTCATACTGCAGTTGTGTATAAATCCCACTATGTGATACTTTTTGGAGGCATTGGGGCTCAGAACATTTACACAAAGGAACGAGAGTACCTGAACAATTCTGCACTCTATGACGCGCACACGAACTCGCACAAGTATGTTAAGATCGAAAACGAGGAGCTGGTAGAACCCAGAAGAAATCACAGTGCCGTTGTGATTGGCAGATACATGTTCGTGTTCGGTGGTATCAACTCTAAAGGCTAGCACCTCAAAGATCTCAAGTATCTTGATTTGAAGGAGCTGAAGTGGTACGGGAAGGATTATAAGTGCTGGGATACTGAGATGGAGACCCGGTTTCTCAGTAAGGGCTTAGCCAAGCACACGATGATCACCAATTTTGAGCCCCGCAAAGCCTATCCTTTGTACTCTTCGACATACTCCTAATACGAAGGGGTATTTGTCTTCGGTGGCTGCAATCAGAATGGAGAGTCGAACGTGCTTCTACAGTTTAGGCTGAATAAGTTCGTCCCAGGGTTGTACAAGCTTGAGCCGAGCGGTATTCCGCCCTCGAGTGTGAAGCCTCTGGTCTAGAGACTCAACCAGCACATGTTTGCTGTGGTTTCAGGAGAAAGAGACAACAGGCAACTGTGTCTTTACAGAATCTTCGAGAACGAGTTCGTGATGCTCTAGAACAGAAACAGCGTGAACAGCATGGGAGGAATCTTTAGCAGTATGGTGATGTTTCAAGACAGCCTGTACTTTTTCTTTGGGCTGTGTGAACAAGGATATGTGTCAACGGTCACTAAAGTCAAGGTGCTGGAGAAACCGAAGAATCCTCAGCATCAACTCAGGAGAGTGCTGATCGATAACGATACTTTGGGAGTCAGTGAGTCTCCAGGCTCGCAAAGGGAGTATAGCAACTAAATCAGGGAATAAAGCAGTTTGGTTAACGAAGGAAGTGAGCCCCCGCCCTAATGATTCGTATGGGTTGCCTTTAAATTTTCATCAAGTCTATATATTATACTTCGCTTTTAGCTATGTTTTATCTATTTCTAAATACTACGTGTCTACCAACGAGTATCATTTTATTTGTCTGGACAAAGTGAGTGCCCTTTAAGATTTGTCTTAGTGAATCAAACAACATTAACCCATCTATGAAGTCGGAAGCTCTTATCAAAGAAATCAAGAAAGACAACTTGGATAAGGTCAAGTCCATCCTCGAGGAGGGAGAAGTCAATATCAACTTCCACGACAAAAAGTCCGGAGGCAGGAATATCCTGCAGATAGCCATTGGATCTGATAATCCCCAGATCTTCAAGGAGATACTAGCCTATCCCGGCATCAACCTCAACGCTCCGAACCTAGCAGGAGACGAGACTCCTCTTCAAACAGTAACCCTCTCCACACCAATTTTAGGCAATCACATTCGGCAATCCCAGCTTCTTTTAATAACTTCTCAATAGGCCTTGCGATAAAAACCTCGCCAACAACCAGAATCTCACCTCTGTCCATACTGCCATCCTTGAGAACAAACCAGACTTTCTCATGCTTCTAAAAAAATATCACGCAAACTTTAACCTAAAAACCATCCAGGGATCGCTACTCAATCTCTCGGTAGTCTCAAACTCTACAGAATGCACGGAGTGGCTTGTTCACAACATGCCTGATATAGACTTCAACCCGAGAGACGAGTAGGGTAATACATGCCTGCACCTATCTACAGCTGCCAACAACCCAGCAGTCTGCCAACTTCTTATTGAAAGTGCCAAGAAGATCTGGATTGAAAAACAGAGTGCACTTTAAGATTTCATTAATGCACAGAATAATCAAGGAGACACAGCCTTACACTTGGCTCAGAAGGGCGACCACCAGACAGTCCTGCAAATCATCTCGAGTAGCAAAATACCGCTGAACCTGGAATTGAAGAATCGCAAGGGCGAGACGCCAGCAGATATCGTAGCCAAAAGGAAATAGGCAAAGTAGGTGAATGCACAAGCATTGGAAAAGGCAAAGGAACAGAAGAAACAGCGGGAGGCAGAGAAGGCTGTGATGAAGCAGAGATAAATCGAGAAAGCGATTGAAGAAGAGAAGAAGAGAAAGCAATAGATGAAAGAGCTGGAGAAGCAGATGGTTCGGCAGACGGAGGAGAAGGTGGAGACTGAACAGAAGAAGACACGGTGGATGTTCCTGGTAGTGTTCCTGGGGGTGGTCGGGGCTGCGTACATGCTGATGAACTACATGATCGAGAGGAACAAGAGCAAACTGGTGTTCGTGGACTGAGGCTGATAAGCATGTAGCTATATTTCTAATCAGAACAAACCATCATGTTGGGTGTATTATCTAATGGTTATTGAAAAGAAACAAACATGAATCTAATTTGATTATGTTTTGTATTTTTCCGGGAAACGATAGACCGATATAAGGGCAGGCACTTTTTTTACTTCGATTATTTTATTAGTAGTTTCAACAGTACAAGGCCTTCCTTGCTCAGAATGATCCCACCCATAAGTCGAATCACTCTTCGCCATGCCACTCCTCCATCGCTAATTCGTTTTGGTATTCTAACTGCAAAACATTACAACTAAAATAAAAAGTAGAGTCCAGAACTAGCCAACGATCATCTCGATGAACAATTCCTCCCTCATTCGTATTGGTTCTACTGGGCTTCGAGTAACTACAGCAGGTTGCTCGTTGAGTCATCACGGTGGTTCCCCTCGCTCTTCTTCTTCTCTATGGCACTCACTTCTAAGTTCTCCAGCCCTTCCATCTCGATACTCAGTTCGTGGAACATATGGCTCCTCTTCTCTCGAAGATACAAGGGTTTGTTGCCTGAACTGTTCCGACGGGGACGGGTCTGTTTGATTAGGGCTTCCTTTCTTTGAAGATAGGGATTGTTTCGCATTCGGTCGAGAAAACGATATTGTTCGCAGTCGAGGAGTTTGCGACTTTTTCGCAAGAACTCGCCATCTTTAGGAAGTTCCTTGAGGCTCGGCAAGGTAGGGTTGGTTTTAGGAGTGTTGATTTTATTCTACTCTCTCTGCTCGTCCTTAGAGTTCAAGCGAGGTTCTTTGGCGAAATCCATGGCAATCGAGGGCAGGGGGGCTAGCTTAATGGTATTTTTGAGGAAGTGGTTGACGGTCCTCGGAGCATCTGCCGGGTCAGTATCGGGTCTGGTGGATTTACTTCTATTTCTTGCTGTGAATAGCGAAAATATTTTGTTAATTGAATTCGTAAGGAAAAAGATGAGACAACACCATCAAAGAAAAGAAAGACAATCAGCAGAGTATGTGTACTTCTAAAGGGTTCAAGCACCAGCGGAGCGATCAGAGGCGCCTGTGACGGAGGGGAGTTTCGTTTAACAAAGCTCCCTCTAATGGAGTGGAGGGCAGTGACTCTGTGATGATCTATATATGCACTTGCTGGGTTTCTGGGATCGATGTGCTGGGGTTGGTTGTAGGGGCTGGAGTTTCTATGTTTGAGGGGGGCATGCGATTTGAGCATGTGAGATAGAGGGTAAGGTGGAAGACTAGGGGAAGAAAGAAGGTATTTTTCTAATAATATGAGTAATATAATAAGAGAGTGGCAGGATTGGCTGGGACAAATATGTAGTCCTATTAATGAGGAGAACAGCCTGCCGATACATGTACTAAGTTATAATATAGAGTCATAATTTCGCTATTTCCTGTATCATTCCTTTGAAACCATCGTGGGTCTATATAGCATGCTACACGCAGGGAATTATATCATAGACCACTTGGAATTCGACTCTTCTTTATAAAAAGATGTGATGGATTTATTCGTACACAACAATACATTCGACACAGACACAAACACTATGATACTCCATACATACTCAATAGAAACTCAGAAGGGTTTGAAGCTTGGCGACTCTGGCGGCAGCTCGCTACAGTTCTTCCCGCCCATCTCTCCAGCTTTAGGGTTTTCGGTGTCTTCGAATAAATTTCGGAAAGGACTGCGACCCGGGGCGGCGACTTCTTCCTCCGGCTTCACAGTCTGCTGCTTCTCATCCTTCTTCTTCTTGAAGAACTGGTCGAGAGGGATGATGCCTGTGGGCTGCTGCGCGAATACGTTGGACTTAACCTGCTGCTCCTCCTTCGCGCTACTGTATTTCTGGATGCTGGGGGGCTCCTTGCCTCCTGCTTCCATGACTTCTGAACATTTCCTCTTGAAGACCTCGATCTTCTGGCCCAGTTGATTGACATCCAGATCAACTATATTTTCAAATATTTAGGTTTGCTGTTCGGCACGATGTTTGTACACCTCTGACTGCCTGCTGTAGTTATCCAGACAGTCTCGGATCTGCTCTTCCGATAGATTCACGATCACTCCGAGGTTTGACTCCACGTCATCAATAATTGATTCAATTTCGCTGATATTCTAATCATTAGTTTAGGTCTCAAGGAGAGCGACTTGTAGTGTTCTGCGGGATTCGGCCTTCAACTGGCTCAGATGCTGATTGCGCATTAAGTCTACATGTTCCTGTATGGCGTCATAGAACTCGTTGGCTACTTGAAGCTGTGAGGCGTAGTGGGCCTCGAGCTGTGAAAATGAGCGGTTGTGGTCTTTAAGCTGCTTGTCGATGCCCTTGATTCTGTCTAAAAAGTCATAGATCTACTTGACAGTCTTGTTGGCTCCCGCATTTTGGTTCATCATAAAAATAGCAGGAGCACTTGTTTTCTTGCCACCAGTGAAGTAATTACCATTGTTATTCTGTAGAGGCTCCTTTTTACCGAAAGGGTTAGTTATTCCTTGCAGTCCCGAAGGACCAGTAACTTTTTACAACTGGAAGCCCTGGCTCGCCAGCTGTGCTGCACATTTACCACAATAGCCTCCTACTTCCTCGCCCTCAACCATACACCTAAACTATTGGGGTCTGTTCGGGTGGTTGGCACAGAATTGAGCAGGAGCTGCTTTGGGCATTCCAGTGAAGAAGCCCGAAGGATTGTAGGAGTCTGGTTTGGTTGCAACACTGGGTTTACGTGTAGCATTGAGCTTGTTAGGGGACAGAGTACGCATAAAGTCATAGGTAGGGGCATTTTATTTATTGGTAGGACGAGCAGTCCTGATGGGACTGACAGTGCCAGGGTTACGGCCTCGGATGGGAGTGTTTCCGGAGGCAACACGCGGGTTGAGCAGCTAAATCTTCCTCATCGTTTGTAGTTCAGAGAAGAGTAGGCGGGAGAAGGTGATAAAATGATAATATGTCGAGTATTTAACAGCTATTTTGTTAGTGAGAGGAGGGAAGATAAATATGATGGCAAGGAGGGAAATGCTATTGTGTTGTAGGGGCTATAATTTTAACTGATAAACCTATGTTCTATTAATAAGTCCCGAGGAACCACATATGCTCATAAAAATCATAATATTAAAGTCAATAAACACCCTCTTATCAGATAGATGATCGTGGAAAGCCAGTAAATCCTATGACTCTACGTATGCTCGGTTATTGGTTATAGATTGGCTCCTGAAACATAGATCCCGGATTAGGTATAGGTATGTCTCCCTCGTCGTGACATCCAACCAAGGGTGTCCTTCAGAGGTTGCCATCTATCCTCAGATCAAGGAACACACATTTGGGTCTCTATGGTTTCTGTTAAGATGTTGTTTCCGCACAAAAACCCGATCATCTTTAGCTGGATAAATCTCTGCAGGTGATCGCATCATTTATCTTGCCTCCATATTGCCAACTCTGGCTACTGCTCTGGTCTCTTCCGTCTGACCACCCAAGACCTATTTGCGCCTCAGATTATCACCACTGGCATAGACCCGATAGCTCTTCTTACGAAACACCCGTTTCTTTTCTACGGTTTCCGGGTCGTTTTAGCTGGTCTCCGGGATTTACTCGCTGCCCACATATCGCCCTGCATGTCTCGAGGCTTCCACTCCTGATTTCTATTTTACTGAATATTCCTGCTCAGAGAAACCACCATAGTAATCTAAATTTCGAACTGGAGCCCCCCGTAAGTTCGAGGATAAGACTCTATTGGATACATTTCTATTTGAAAGATGGCTGGGTGAGGATATTTTCCATGAAGCCAGATGTTCGTTTGGCTCGTAGTTCGGGGTCCCTGTCTACCGATCTGGGGCTTCGACTGAATAGTGATAGTTTGCTGAGTTGTGCTGACTCGTTGTGTTTTTGAAATCCTTCTAGACAGGAAGCATTTGGAACTCGAAGTGGAGGGTCTTTTCGAGAAGATTAGGCTCGAAGTTGTACTAATTTTTCATTTAGGTGCGCAGAGGCGCATATATTCGCTTAATTTTCTCCAAGTCCTCCATTTCGTCTATCGAATAGTCCAGTTTTTCCCAATCTGCTTCCTGGCTCTCCATCAACTCATCACAGAAATGGGAATGGGCTTTCTAAAAACCTTAACCTCCTGCTTTGTAGTTCAACTTCCTGGAACTCTGCTTCGACTCCGCCTCATTCCTGGATATCGCACTATAGTTTTTCTGTCCTTGCAGAGCCTGGAGTCTGGATTGAGGATTGTTATTGTGTCTTCTGAACAAGAGAGGAGGTCTACTGATCACTATCTTTTCTGCTAGATTCAAATCATAGTGCAGCCCTGCGAGAGTGTTCATTTGCCTATTGATTCTGGATCTGTAGGTTGTCTGAGGACTATTAACTCGGCCATCATTTTACTGGCGCAGACTCAGGAAACTGTTTTTATTGGAGCCTACTCTTCTGGATTCAAGAAGAGACGCAATCTGTTTACTCACACTGTGCCGCGGACCAACAATCTGAACGCAGAGCTCATGTGCTTTCGTGATTAAGTTATTCAGGATCGGAGGAACTTCGATCTAATGCAGGGTCTTGACGATAAGCACGATTGAGTGACTCGTGACTTTCAGATAATCCGCGGGTAAACTGATTAGGGAACTCTCTCTGGCTATGGTCTACAGTCTCCGGAGGCAGTTCATGGCGGATTCACAGGTCATATCTATTCTATGGGACGGTTGGGAATATTTGAAAAGGAGTGTACTTCTTAGTTGCAAGATTGATGGCAGTCTGACAAAGATATGTTCGGATTATTCCGAGATAGTTGTTGCTGTCATCCTAGGTTTCAATATGCAAAGCTTTAGACAGACACCCTTCGGCCTCATTCAAGTTTTGATTATACAGATGAAGAAGAGCAAGGTTATTGAAAGTCAGGGCTGAAAGCCATTTAGAGACGTGTTAGGCAAGAGGGAGTTTTTAGAGGAAGACTACTGCTTGATGGAGCTCACGGCTGGCCGAATCCAGATCGCCTAAAAACCAGAGTAGCCAGGAAAGTGTAAGTTTATTGATGAAATACAGAAAAATAACAGCATGCGATTAGATAGGAGGGAGTACCTTTGCTGAGGGAAGAGAGTGCGATCTAATTGTAGGAGAGTATGAGGGCTTTGGCTGGCTGTTTTTGGACAGGAGAAGAATAGAGACTGGGTGGTTTCTGGGGCGAAGTGATGATTTTTTTGACGATGTAGTTGGCGCTGCGATGCTTCTTCATGAGGTTATCAGGAGGCACGCTGTTTTTAATAGAAATCGGATGCTGGGATTACAGTATTAATCCTAAGGCGAGAAACAGAAAAAAGGAATAGTGTCAATGTCGAGTAAAGGTATTCCATTCGAGTCCGAGCACTTTATAAAGTATATTGGATTTTCCTCCTTCAACCTGGAATAGTATAATTAAAATGGACTGACCACCTTTTTACACATCAAGAATGTTGCGAATACCCGACTCCCTCCTGTCCCTCGCTGCATTATTGCTGCTTGTGTCTGCTGCCACATGCACAACCATGATCAACCCATCCCTCGAACCCCTAGCCCAGACTCTCCTCAAAAACGCCATGCGCAAAACCTAACTTGACCTCAAGTCACCATACCATTTTCCCGTGCCCCTATAATCACCCATCGAAACCAAGTGCCCAGTCTGTTCCAAGAATTTTCGGAATACAACCTACTTACAATTCCACATTATGTCCAAACACATCCCTGCCGACTCCCCGACCCACCAGGTTGTGTTCGCACAGACTATATGTCTTTTCGCCAGGTGCAGGAATTAAATCGGAGTCAAACTTAGAGATAAATCTAGAATGCAGTTGTGTCTTGAATTTGCAAAGGAACACCTCTAGTTGCGTAAGGATTAACTACCCAAAAACTATCCAAGCTAAGAGTCGAGGCTACGAGATACTTTGGAGTAGCTGCGTGCTTATGATCGGCTGTGCACGATTCTGATGGACGACCAGGGCTAGACAAGCCAGCTGACGAACAGCCTGAACAAACCATTCTCAGTGTTCTTGTACTGGGTGTCTGTGATAGTATGCTTGGTGGCGGTGGTGAGTTACTACTCGGGACTCTACGATAGACTGATGCCGAAGAACAAAAACAAAAGATCGAAGTACGAATGATATGACTTATAGGATAGTGCAGATAGATAGATTTCCCTGAATTTATGTGGATGCCAAAATTTGAAATTTGTATTTTTGCAGGTATGCTTGTCGACCTATCTTTGGAAACAGAGTGACATATAGGATCTGAAGATAATTTGCCGAAGTTGCAATTGTTTGATGTAAGTTGCCGTCGAGCGGATGCTGCCACCATCTTCATATTTAGTAGATTCAGACTATATACATCCACGTATCAATACGTCATCTAGGTTCATCGTCTCGTTTCTCTCTCCAGTTCTCCCTTCAACTCGCCCCCCAGGTGCACGTCGCCGTTGTACCACACGTGTCTTTGCACCCTCTCTATCGTGTACCTCTCGTTAGGGTCTGGATTCAGCATCTTCTCAATTAAGTCTTTAGATTCTTTATCCAGCCAATCTGCACCTGATTCCCGCCAAAATCTCTCCTTATCGTCATGCATCAGCCTCATGGCATTTTGAACATCAGATGCCGCCTCTTCACGGCTTCCACTGCCACACCCTCCGAAGGGAAAGAGCCCTGTGAGCATGGCAAACAGGATGACGCCACATGAGAAAACATCTGCACATCGCCCATCGTAAAGCCTACCGAAGCAGTTGAGGACCTCGGGAGCTGCGTAGCCTTGTGTGCCTAGAGGCTTAGTCTGGAAGACTTAGCTACTACCAAAGCCGAAATCAGATATCTTAAGATGAAATGCCTCGTCCAGTAAGAGGTTTTCTAGTTTGAGGTCTAGATGGACCTTATTTTGGGAATGCAGGTACTGGACCCCTTAAATCAGCATGTGGAACCATGTGCGGACAACCTCTTCGCCGAGTCCTCGCTTCGAGCCAGTCCTTATGAGTTTTTGGGTGAAGTAGTTTTTCAATAGCGAAAACATAGACCCATTAGAAGCGTACTCGAGCACTAGCAACTCGTAGGATTTGGCGCTTTCGACAGGATGACAGGAGTGGGATTTAGGAGTGCTTAGGACAGCTTGGGGTCGGTAGGCAAAGGTTCTGAGGATAGAGTGATGAGAAAGGGAGTGTGTGAGAGTATGCTATTGGATAGCGTGGTGAGAGTGCTAAGGGTAGTAGAGTTTGAGTGCGTAGGAGTTATGTTAGAAGGTGGCAAGGATGACCTGAGCTGTGAGTCCTTGGCCAAGGAGAGCTTGCAGTGCAAACTAGTCAATCTGAGGAGTGATCATAAGAGACGGGGGATATTATTTTTATTGTTTCTGGAGAAAAGATGAGAAAAGAAAAGAAAATAATAATGGGAGTGTGTATGGGGGAGTCTTGAAGTATAATGTCAGTTTAAAATAGCAAGGGTGGTTTGCACTGTTTTTATAAATTAGTCGAAAGGCTAAAGTGAAGTGTCGAGGCTTAGCCAAATACTTGTATAAACTACACATGAAACTAAAAAGAGAATATCCTGTATAGACTTGTTTTTGCCATACTGTCGAATGCCAATATAAACAATAAATCATAATAGCTGCTTCTTATCTTCTCATACTCTGGCGCCATCCTATATCCAAAACACTATATTCTGAATATTCCAAGATCGTCAAGCTGTCTCCCACTCTAATAGACTTCTTCGACTGTACACCCTGTCTTCTTCCATGCTAGTTCTTCTATGAGATGCACTCGCATTTACGATTTGCGGCAGATGCATTCAACAATAGACTGTGGCAGGCACAACGTCAACATTTGTACTCTTTTGCTTGATTTGTAGCGAATACACTACAATTAGGACTCCTTGCAGATATAAAAATTAAAGAGAGGCCAAAACACCCAGTCGGCACACCAGACTATTCTGAAAAATTAATTCATAAGGGACATTATTATTTAACCAATATCAAAATGTTTGAAGCTCTACTTTAACGCGTCCTCAACCAGCTACTAGGAGAGTACCTCGAAGGTTTCGACACCTCCAATCTCAAAGTCGGTCTCTGGTCTGGCGAGGTCAATATCCGCAACGTCCACATCCGCAAAAACCTCCTCCAGAAACTCAAACTCCCATTCCTAATCAAATACTCCTCCATCGGATCCCTCAAACTCAAGATCCCTTGGAAAAACCTCACCTCAAGCAAGACTTAAGTTACTCTCGATGGTCTCTACCTCATCATCGGCGGCCTCGGCAAGCAACACGAAAATATCAATTAACAGCAGATAGTCGAGGATCGAATACAAGAAATTAAAGAAATCAGTGCTGCTATCCTCAAGCGATTCAACGAGAGACGCGATGCCAAAAGTCAGAAAGAAGCAACGGCAGTGTCTGAGTCTGATAACAATATGGGCTACACAGAAAAACTCGTGCTAAAGATCGTGGACAACATCCAGATCGATGTGCGCAACATTCACATCAGATACGAGAATACTTAGGGCGAGGAGTTCGGGTTCGGAGCCACTCTCGAAAGCCTCAAGATCGTTACTATCAACCGTGAAGGCAAATAGTAGTATGTAGATAGGACTCTGCCTGAAAATAGGTCTGAGCCGATGCGTAAGGTACTGGAGCTCAAGAACTTCGGTGTCTACTGGGTCAATAAAATCAAACCCATCTACTCCCCTAAGTCTACCCAGGAGGATATGCAACTGAGGCTGCAAGAATGTATCGTCAAGAACCAATTGCTTTACGAGTACATTTTCATGATGAACATCCATGCGAAACTGCTCCGGAGAGATCGTACTCATGATGACACTTTTACGACCCCCGAGATAGAGCTATATCTGAACATGTCCAAGATCAAAATCAACATAGAGAACAAACAGCTCCAGCAAGCAGTCCAGTTCTCCTAAAGCGTACAGAAGTACCAGAAACTAGTCAAATAGCAAACTGCTCGCTACAGCTGTCCTCTCTAATTGGCACCTCAGCTGAAGGCCAAATTTGAGGATCTTTATACGAAGTACACTCCTGAAGATGGGTCGGGTTTCGATCCTGAGCAGATGGAGCATGGGTAGAGGCTGCTGTTAAAAAGCATCCTAGTTAAACTGGACCCATATAGATAGTTACTACCCATAATCAAGAACCGTCTGAAAGAAATCGAAAAGAAAAAGATAGTTTCGGAGAAGTCAGCTTCTAAGATTGGATGGTTTACTTATAGTCGCAAACAGCTCACTCCCGAAGAAATTGCTGGCATCGACTCTTTTCTCCAGGAAAACTTCCAAGATGCCCACACTCATCAGGTACTCGCGAAATAGAGTACAGTGAAGCGACCTCCAAGCTATATCTATGCCGATCTGAAACTCAAACTAGAGTCTCTCCAAATCGTATTGTACACGAATGACAACCCCAAGAAATACGAAGCTGTGAGCTTCAACATCAGCAACCCATATATTGATATCGGGATGAGAGAAGCCGGACAATCCATAATCTTCAGTATATCTGATCTGTCTGTGGATTTGCTCAACAAAACTCCAGTGGCTTCGGACCCTGAGAAAATATCTCCTGTCAATATTTTCTCGAAGTCTGAACTTTTCAAAGAGAGCAACTACTTTGATTTAAGTATCGAGACCAACCCTCATGATCTACCCGATGTAGGCCTTGATGTCCAGCTCAATGTCAAGGAAAGTATCATGATCTTTAACCCCTAAGTTATAAGAAGACTCAAACTGTTTAGCAAAATTAAGCTGGCATCTGAGAATCAAGATGCCCTTCTATAAAAATACGGTCAGATCCTCAATGAAGCCACGTCTAACATAGTGTAAAATACTGAGAAAGGCTCCAAAAAAGTGACCAACCTCAACTTAGTGATTAATGCTCCGATTATCATCCTACCATTTGAAGCCGGTAGCAGGGGGATGTGTTGGGTGGTTGATATGGGTCTTCTCACAATCAACAGCCATGAGCAGAGACTTACCTCTGCACAACATATCTAGTTAGCACTTCAAAATCTATACCTGCGACATTTTAAGAGTGTCGGCAGTTTCTTTGAGTATAGTGCATTGCAATAAAAATCAGAGATCGTATTAGTCGATATACCGGACAGCTGTCGAGTCATCAGCAACTTCAATATTGATTGTAAGATTACTGTTAACTCCAAGAATTCGCCTGAAGATCTACCGCTGACCTCGATAAAGGGCGTTCTACCGCGGCTAGAACTCACTCTTGATGCCTTTACCTATTCAAAGCTAAGGTAGATTTCCAACTGTTTTGAAATTCCAGCAATTTCAGACTAGAATGATGAGTCTATCGAAATTGAGCAATCGATCAATAACGAAGAGCCTATTGTTTAAGATCCCTTGGCTTAGAAGAAGGACATTTTAGCCAACAGATAAAAGATGGGTTTCATTTACAAGAAGAGTCCAGTGACCAGGTTATGGCAGAAGTACACCTGCATCATGAAAGACAACTACATCTACTTCTATGGGCCCTCCAGCAAACTCAATTACGAGTTTTATCACTATATCCGCAATTCGGAAATCACGTCAGTTGAGGACCCTGAAAAAACCTATGCCTATGTTGTCAGCAATAAGGTTATCGGTGATGTGGTTCTGGGATTTGATCGCTAAGACAGCATGCAAGAGTGGAAAAAACTCATACTCTCCAAGGCGGACTAAAAACCACAAAATTTCTATACTGATCTGGAGAGTTCCCTTACTCTGGCAGTCGTGCTCGACAAGTCTCTGACCTAAGAAGTACCAAACTATAAAAGACGTAATCTTTGCGTAAACTTTGAATTGAGCAATATCAAGATTATGGTACGTGATACATACTAAGAGCTACCCTGGCTAGACATCGAAGCCGAGCCCTTAAGTATGTCCATCAACAAGAGCGAATAGAAACTGTAAATCTCTCTACTGTTACGTGAAATCAGAATCGTCGACTCTGTGTAGAACTATTTACATAAACAGTTCCAGTATCTGGTGAAGTCAGAAAATTAGGGCAAAAACACAAGCCTAGTTGATATTCGGATCACCCAACTCGGAAGCAAGCATCCAGACTACCTGGAAATTGACAATCAGATAGAACTGAGGTTTGGAGTCCTGAGGGTCAACTTCAAACCCAAAACTGTCAACAAGATACTCACATTCTTCGAAGCGAGCCCCCCAGAGCCCCCTGAACAAGTAATCGCGTTGAAAATAGTAAACTAATTCTTCAGCGACAATGACACCAACCATATTATGGATAGCACGAACTCTCTTCGAGACAATTTAGGGTCAAGTACAAGTATCAAGAAACCTACAGCAGACATCACAAACCTGAAGTTGGAGCTCCATTTTGAGTAGATCAGTATATACATGATAAACATGAATACTAAGGTGAGGATGGCATCTCTGGTGTTTGAGAAGTTCTACTTACTTTTCAATGACAGTGTGTTTGCGACAAGAATATAAGCACACCTGTAGGATATAAAGGTCAGCGACAACAGCAACTATCCGAACACAATTCTTACCTAGATTGAGTATGTCGAAAAGTAGTTCTATCTGGTTCAGGTGAACCCTTAAAAGCTGTCAACCCACCAAAAGGTTCTGTAGATTAGTGTCAAAATCAAAAAGGAAGTCGATGTAGGTGACAAAATCAAGTTAGTGTACGTCAACATCAAAGACTTGAAGTTTTAGTTTATAAAGGAACCTTTTATCAGAACTATCGATTTCGTCCTGGAGCAGGCAATTCCGTCATTTTAAGTGACGACTAGATAAACATCGTCTAAGATCCAACCACCTAAAGAGGAAAAGAAAGGAGTATTGCCTCCTGAGTACACAACCCTTGATCTGCGAATCCAGGCAACGGACAGCAGCATTACCCTGAGGACCCACTAAAACCAGAACGAGTATATAAAGCTTGTGGTTGAAAGTGTGATAGTGAGCAACAAAAACAACGATCGACCTTACACAACAGACCCTGAAAAGACTGTGCTTGTGGAGACTACAGAGATAGTGGCTCACAATATTCAGATATCTACGCACGTTGGAGAGATTACCAATAAAACCAGTTTCAGTATTGGTATCGACTCGATCCAAGAACCATTGTTCTACAAAAGAGTACTGGGACCAGATGTTTTTAAGGAGGGACAGCGTATTAATATCCATTTCGCTCCCCTGCTGATTCGCCTCAACAACTCAGACTTCAACACAATCATGAAGGTCCTCAATTGGAATGTTCTGTATAACGATAACTGTCAGAGTGTTCTCTTTCCTGAAAGAAAACCCAAGACCAAGGAGAAGCAAGAGGAGGATTCAGCCCCTGAGTATATTAATATTGCAGTTGACATGATGGGACTTGTGCTGACTGAGGAAGTCGTACCTGTCCCTATCTGCAGTCTGAATTTCAACCGAGTGGCAGTCGGCATGGTTTCTGCCCAGCGTACCTTCCAGCTCGATGCGAAGGCTACAGACATTGCCGGTTCCTACTTTAGCACAAACTAAGATACTTTCGAGGAACGAGGCATGATACAGTACTCATCCCAGACTATTAAAGTCCACAATAGAGAAAGACTGTGCCAAATTGACAGACTGGTATAACTTTTTAGCGGGGTCGTTCTGGATGATACAGTTGAACCCAGGCTTGTGTTCAAAATGAGTACTTTGCAGAATCAAGACAAGCTCATCCATCTGCGCACAGAGGACCTCAACATAAACTTGTAATTAATTCCTCTTCTAAAAGCATCAACAGTCCCTATAACTGAGAGTACTTCTCCACCAGCTCCGAAATTGCCTGCCCCAAAAAAGAAAACAAAAAGATAGCAAAAGAAGGAGCCTAGTGAACCTAGACACCAACCAAAGGCTAGCCTGGATATCACCTTAAACAACTGTAACTTGTGCGCCAAAAATGAAGACACCAACGAATAATTCAGCCTCAACTTCAATAGGCTTTATTTCAATATGATTAGTCATAGTCCCAAAACCCACCATCAAGTCAATTAGTATTTAGAGAGTCAAAAAGGCGCCAAGGAGTTGGAGGACCCTTTCATTAAGTTTGATGCTAGTCAGTTCGGGGTTCATCTACATATTAGAGACAGTGCAGGTAGACTCAAAAGAAGATCCTTGTTGCGTCCTCTGAATGTTAGTGCCTCGGTGTCGAAGGTATACTCGATTAACCATGAGGTAATGGAAGGACAGGTGGGCGAAGACCAGTTACAAATGGTAGATAGCGTCAGCGTATCTCTTAATGACATGACTGTACAAATCAGTGTCAAGGATATAATCGTACTCCTAAGAATTGTGAATCGTAATGTGTAAATCCTTGAGGCCCACAAGCTAAAACTGAAGAAAAAAGATGATTAATAAGAAGAAGCTTCCGAACAACGCCAAGGTACTCCTAGCAAAAAAATAAAGAATGAGAGCTAGAATGAAGTCCTTCAACTAAAACCTGATCAACTCTTACTTCCAGGCACTAAAGCTACCAGATAAAATAATAGGTTCCTGTCTGTCTCGGACCAAACCAACACTAGACAGAGATTTTTGTCTTTTACCGACAAGCACAGAATTAATGATGTCTAGCCTTCTCCAAATCATGAAATCATCGCTGCCTCATCATCGTAGACTGAAGTGATTGAAAGATAGATCAGTAGGGGCACCAAGGTCTAAGTGAAATTCAATTATCTCTAGCTTACAGTCATTAATGACTGTGAAAACATGTACATTCCAGTCCTTAAACTATCTCTACTTCAGTACGTTCCTGTATTCCAGAACCTCCAGAACGAGCTTCAACTATCTTTTAGTCTTTCGATCTAGGTTTCTTTCTTCAATCCACGCTCAGCCAAGTGGGAGCCTATCCTGGAAAGATGCTCTCTTAACATGCTCTACTCTCAGAAACGCGACAAAACCGGGCTAAAAGACTAGTTCATTCAGATTGACACTGTTTCTGAGAAGGCTGAAAATGGGCAGCCTAACGAGAACTATATTAACCTCAACGTGTCTACCCAGTTCCTATCATCACTAAATGAATCTATTGCTCTTGCCCAGAAATAGTCTGTTCGTACGGTGAATCAGTTCAGTTCTGAGGGTACTGAGTAATTGTTAGAAGTTTCTCCATATGTGGTCTATAACATGACGAATTCTGAAATATAGTTCTTAGTCGAATAGACTCGAGACCATTATTCGTCTATCAAGGTTATTTCTTCCCTGTACAGAGGGTCTATAACCCTTCCTCCTGATTCTGATGAGGTCATTATCAAAATCGGCTAAAACAAATATGCTATTAGAGTCAATATTTTCGGTAAGAGGAGGATAGTCAACTCTAACTATTTTATTGAGTGTAAAGTGTAGAAGCTTAACAGGCTCATCAAAATCACTGGGAGCCAATCTCTCACCAATAAAACTAAAGCCCCCCTATTCATTGAAACTGGCCCTGGAAAAATATAGAGGGTGGACCCTGAGAAACAGATTCCTCTTGAAGGCTTCAAGACTATCAGGATCGGAAGTCAACCAAACCGTCTATCTGAAACTATCATAAACTTCGACCATCTCGAATCTGTGACGGAAGTTGAGTCCTACGACAGAAAGATAAACTTCCGAGTCCATAATAGGACAACGACTATTTCATAGTTAACATACAACCACCTACATGTCTGGCCACCTTTGAGGGTTACAAACTGTCTACCCAAACCCGTTCTCCTCCAGATTCTTGATTCTAAAGAAAATGGATCAGTTGTTTATCCGATTCCGTTACAACGTCATTCTGACCTGCTGGGCTATTCCAAACCTGAAGAGTTGAAACTGAAGGTGAGCTTACCAGGCTTTCTTTGGAGCGACACTATTGTCATCCAGGACAATATCAACAGGAGAATCGATCTGGTTCTGTTTGACAGACAAAAACTCCCAGTCGTGATTAGAATGCTTGTGTTTAGAAGCTAATTAACACACTGCGTGGACTTGACCTTCAGCATTACTACCTACATTCTAAATGAAAGCTCCTTTGACCTTCTCCTGTTTGCCCAGGCGACTAAGTCTTCCCAAAGATCCCCCTACTTCCAGATCGCAGGCCAATAGAAGATCCACGAGCGATAACAGAATGATCTGAGTGTCATCATGATGGGCCCATAGTCTGTCGAAAGAATGAAACTAGCCCACAGAGACAGCTTTAAAAATCAGTCTCTTCCCTTCAATATCGACAGAATCGGAACATATGAAGTTGTCATGACTGTCCCTTATAAAACATCGTAGAATGTTGTATTAGACACTCTGGTCACTCTCAGTGTTGATGTGTCAGCCCAAGAAATGCTGAAAGGTTCCGAAATAGTATCCAAATAGATTAGGATCAGTCCGAGACACATTATCGTCAACCAAACAGACTAGACCCTGTATTATCGCTAAGAAGGCACTGACTTCGTCACAAAGCTTTAGGCCAGCTAGAGGAAGATCCTTCATTTACTTAACACCGAGAAATAAAAGCGAACATTCTTGGTCCGAACCTAAACCTCGCAATAGTCATGTGGACTTGAAGCTTTGGGATTTGGAACCATCAACTTTTACTTGACCATAGGGGAAAACGAAAATATGAGAAATATTTACATGCGAGCATCCATCCGACAACATGAGAGTTGTGTGTTCATTATTTTTACTAAGCAAACAACTGATACAGAGCTCCCGTATCGGATCTATAATAAAGTCGAAAAGCTGACAGTCGTCAACAAGTCGAGCAATCTCAGAATTGCTTCAGGCGAATGGGCTGGTTTCTCATGGAACAACCCTGCAGTTTAGGAGCATCGGTTATCTTTATAACTAGAGATATAGAATGCTCTCGATTCCCGCACCATAGATGTTAATCCTGATGAGATCAGCTTCAAACAGGTGCTCGAGTTCAGTATGAAAGACCATACAACCAAGAAAATCATTGTGGGAATCTCACTTGAGGAACAGATTAAAATCATTACAGTGGACTAAGTGACTGAACAGGTGGCGGCTGATCGGGTGCTCAAGACCATCAAGGGCAAAATCGGTAAACTCGGGATTTCCTTCATAGTGAACCATTAGAAAATCGCTAATCCTTACGAATTCATTTTTGGAACATTCGAGGACCTACAGTTCGTGCATGAGGAAAGTGAGTTATACAATACTTATGAAATGAAAATTCGTTTCATCCAGATCGACCAGAACTATCCAAATGATCTCTACGAACCAGTCATCCTCACTCCTACTAAATATTTAGCCTATACGGGGGAAAACTCTGCTGATAAGTCGTTCGTCCGAGTCTTAGTCAGAAGAGACAAAAGGTCCAAGAATAGTATCGTCCTACATAGATTCACAGCTGAAATCAACGACTTTACTGTCCGCATATCCGAACATCTAGTTAAACTGATAAGAGAGACTCAACAATCCATCGAGAAGCATTAGAGTGCTTACTTGATTCAGAGGTATGACCGGAGATGGGCGAAGACTTAGATCCCTGAGGATTACAGTCAGATTTACGTTGAGAAATTTAGGATCTTCCCTGTTAAAATCTATCTGACCTCTCATATTAAACCTGAAGCATTCCACCAGCGGTCCTATATTTTCCAAGAAGTTGTAGTCCGTACTATCGGTGCTGCTTTCACCAACCTGGATGATGCACCCATTGCTCTAAAAGGTCTGACCCTTCTAAATCTATTCGACTCACCCAATGGCATCGTCCAAAAGCTAGCCATCCACTACAAGCACAACTTCTACAAGTAACTTTATAATGTGATTGGGTCCCTCAATGTTATTGGAAATCCAGTCGGTCTCTTTAATAACATCTCTACGGGACTGACGGATCTCATACAAAAACCGAAGTAAGGATTCGAACAGGGACCTCTAGGGGCAGGGAGGGGTTTGGCTACAGGAGCACATTCTTTGGTATCACATACGATTGGAGGTTCCTTGAACTCGGTCACCAAAGTCATAAACTCATTGTCGACTGGTGTGGCTGTACTCTCATTTGACAAGTAATTCGAACTGAGACGCGAGAGATAGAGATTATAAGTTCCAAGAAATGCTCTAGATGGGCTTTCGAAGGGTACGCGATCTTTAGCTATCGGAGTCAGCGAAGGAGTCATCGGGTATATCTTACTTCCTTTAATATATTCATTACTATTTCATTGTGTTTTAGGATCGTCAAACAGCCAATTAACAGAGTACGTGAGTATGGGCCTCTTGGACTGTTCATGGGAACTCTTCAGGGCTTAAGTGGCCTCATCACAAAGCCAGTCTCTGGAATTCTAGATTTCACCTGGAAAACAGGCGAGGGCATCAAAAATACAGTCCTTGATTTCGAGGATAAAGCGAATCTCAAAAGAATTAGGGATCCGCGAGTATTCTATGGACAGAACAGTCTGATCAAAGCCTATAATGCCACGGATGCTAGAGTGTACTCCATCCTCCACAAAATGAATCTCAACCAAGATGAGTCCAATAGTATCCAGTTCGTCAATTCCTTCCTCGTAGAAGGTAACAAAAAGATACTAGTTTTGCTCGATGGTCATTTGGGCTACATCAATATCGACAAACTGAAGGCTTCATGGATTGTTAAGCTAGCTGATATCAAGAATGTTGAACAGGTGGAGGAGAGCGTTGTCTTTAGAGTCAAGGAAGCCACGGAAAAGGCTCTGAGAGTAGAAATCCAGGACTAGGACAAGATGAAGAACATTATAGGGGCAGTCAACGAAGCCATCCAGTCCCGTGACCGAGTGGTTGAGGATCTTTGATATTTATTTAAAGTTAGACACGAGAAAAACTAATGAGTTAATCGACGAATTCAGGCCTTTATCCTCAATCAGCCTTTAGACAATATCTCAGAATGTTGTTATCAAGTTTTATGATATCCGTACCGAAGATATGTTTAGAAAATGTATAAAGTAATTCCATCAGGTTATAAAAGGATATGAGTATCTACCTCCAGCAGAGCATTTTAAGACTCTCAGGGCAGCTCGAAAGGACTCTCGCTAACAAAGACTGCAAGTCCCAAGAAAGCACTACCTACATCGAGAGTTACAATTGGAAAGTCTTGTAGGATTCGAGCTCGTCCTTATCGATAAATCTGACTGTCCTTCCGTTTGAGGTACCCTTTACCGTATACATTCTCCAAATCTACAGGAAATTCGGCTGTCAAAATCTCATCTGATGCTGCTTATAACTCTGAACTCCGACAAAGGATGGTCTCTGAAGGCTTAGTTCAAATATGTAAGGCCAAGCATAGCATAGCTACAGCTCAATCATCAGATCGGAAAAAACATGTTAGTCTCAAATAAAAGAGCCACTCTTCGTCCCCTTGCTTACAATAATTTATCGGTAACGATACCCTGCAAGACGTAGCCCTGGGAAAATATCTACTGTCAGGTCTACTATGGGCATCCCACAGAAGCGAATTCGTTCAAAGGACTGTTCAAAAACATCTCAGTTTTGACCTTTAAATAGGCTGTAAATGAGCCTATCTTCGTGAGTTCAGCTGAATCAGGACCTTTTCTACCACCTGTCTCACACCCAGTCGACCTCATCGACTTTTTGAGTTCCCCACTCTAGGCTTACACCTCAACGAAATGTCATTCCATTCGCAAACTAAGGACAGGTCCTAAGGTTCTCACGTGTCATGACATGAAAGGAGGCTATGTTTAAGACACTAATGAAACTAGTATAATTGGTCATTCCCACCTGTATCGGTATTATCATTGGGACGTAACGGATATCTTTGTGTACTTTTCTCACCACAATATCACAATACCTCCTAAAATGTGGAGGAGGGTATGTAAGAATTACAATGTCGCATGTCTGGGCACACTGATAATTGAGGCAGACATTGAATTCGATCAGCAAAGGACTGCAGATTACCTAGTATACCTGGCGCAATAGCATTAGTTCGATGGATATCTTATAAATATCGAATATAAGCTGCAGAACCCTACTCGGTTTAAAAAGTGGTTAGCATATCTCAGAGACCTGATCCATGCCAAGTTACCAAACAGTATTATTGTCTTCTATGATGCTGTAATTGAGAGTGGAGAACTACAATGGCAATCACAACTCAACTAAAAAAATATGACTTTCTTCGAATAGGCTGATTACTTCTTCACAGACTATCACTGGACTCTGGACAAGCTCCATGAGGGATGGTCTTTTGCTGAAAGTTTAGGAAGAACTGCTGATGTCTTTGTCGGCAACGATCTATTTGGTAGAGGAACCTTTGGAGGTGGTAAATTTGACTTGTATAAAGCCCTAGCGCAAGTAAGGACTTTGGGATTTTCTATTGCTCTTTTCGCACAGGCCTATACCTATGAAGTGTAAGGGCACACACTCTAACACTTCCATATGGCTGACGATGCCCTCTTTTTCGGAAAGCCAAATTACAGACGAGCTATTAAATCTGATGAGTGGAGAATCACCTAAAATGGAGGAAGTGGATGGCGACAATAGGGCTAGGAAAGTGTGACATCGTTCCAACCATGTAAAAGGGTAGTTAGCTTCAACATGTTTAAAGACCTGGGGGTGACCTCGGTTGGGCCGAACACAAGGATAATCTTCAGTGTATTTATAAAAGGCACTCCTCCTAAATGTTAGGATCCTTTCAAACTCCAGCTATTTGTTAATAATGCCAAAAGTTCAACGAGTAAACCTCTTTTTGGCAGTGCGACAGCCCAAGGTCAGAACGTGTTTATAGAAATCAGCCTTGAAAACCTACCCGATCTGGCTAATGGAGGGCCTTTAACTGTGACTATCGAGTAAGAGGGTAAGGATCTTTAAGGTTGGGGAGGAAACTATGGTACACGTTTCAGCAAAGAAGAGTTAATAGTAATCGACTATATCGCTGAGAGAGACGTATCTGCCCATTTCCACAAGAAATAAATTTCACAACTACCTTTCCACAGCTACTTTAACCGAGGATCTGGTGCACATTTTTCCTACATGGGGAACATACAGGATTGCACGAGTAACTTGTGTGCAGGGCTAGGCTATAGCTGTCTTGGACATTATGATCTGCCCTATCAAGATAAATCAGAATTCCTTGATGACTGGTTCTAAGGCATTAAGGTCGGAAAAGGAGTGGAACAGAAAATTTGCTGCAACGTGGCATGGGTCGGTGGGAGCTCCTTGAAACTCGACTTCTCAAACACAAAAGCAGCAGTCAAACTATTAAAACTAGACATTGTGCTTGAGGGGAGGATAAGGTGTAGGTTCAAAGTTCATCAGGTCAAGCAGAGTGATTTGATGATCGGGTTCAAAGATAGATAGGGTAAGGGCTACGTTATGACTCCGAAACAAGTCCAGGAATGTGGAAATTAATGGTACGAGTACCGGTTTGAATTTTCACCACCGCGAATCGCAGTAGCTGGTCTGTATCTTCTCTCGAATCTGTCAGAGGTAAACTTAATATTTGAAGTAAATGCATCCCATATCTTTTTACTGTCCAGAAATTAACTGTGAGGATAGGCGAGTTGTGCCTGGAAGGGGATCAGTTCTCGAAGCCCAACCCCAGTCTCTCAGGATTGAAGCTGCAAGCGAGGGTCAGTCCTCTATGCTCGTCACCCAACAATTCCTACATTGACGTTCGGGTGGAATATATACCCTCTGAACAGAAACCGAAGTATATGCTTCTCTTGGTGTAACATTCCTTTATTTTAAATGCCTTTCATCTTATTTTAACTTCGGATAAAGAAACGATAATGTCTGTGGAGACATCGACCCGTTACAACCTCTTGTTCTGTGTGAAAAGATCCGAGTACCTCTGAACAGCAACATTAAGTTCGGAATCCAGATCGTGAGTGCCAGTGGAGAGATCTTGCCAGTTTAGGAGTCGATCGGGAGTGTAGCCCGTCCAGATCACCAATGGGTGAGCATTCTCTGAGATTGTTTTTCTACGAATGTCCAAATATCCTGGCTATCTAAATCGATAGCGCGTTGTTGTTAGCTTAATCAGATATATAAAATTCAGCGCGACCTGTTTTCTATGGGCTTCCGCGGCTGTACTACCTGAGAATTAATAATTTCTAGATTAAACAATCAAGAATCTTGAATGAATGATGCATTGTTTTCAGCTACAATGCCTAACAAGAAGAAAGGATTCTACGACTCACATGCAGATAACAAGCATGCTCATCGGTACTCTGCCGCATCCTCTGCGTCCCAGAACTTTAACAAAAACTCCCGTGATAGCAACACCTTCAGCACAAACCTCAAACCAAATATTACTAACATCTCTAACACCCAGGTTCCTACCTCTTCCTTGAGCATCACTCCCCCCAAATCAGGCTCTTTCACTAATTTTGAGCCCAACTTCACCTATATCAATAGATTTAGTCTCATCAATCAGTCGAATGTTCCGCTGACTATAATGATCTACGGGCCTAAACCCAATAGTCTCTTCAAGCTAAGAATAGACAGAAGCAAGGTATTTACGCTCAATGATAGACTATCCCTCAATCGACCACTCAACGCCACTAAGCGAATATCACTTGCTGCCGGTGCTAAGACCGAAGCTTTCATCACATTCTGTGCGCCGGAAAGCAAAACATATAGTGACAATCTTATTATTAAAGATAGTCAGGGTTCAGTATAAAATTTAGAACTTATTGCCAGTCCTCTCCCCGCGAATGGAAAGCAAAACCTAGTCAACTCAGAACGGAATTCGTCGATTATGAGCAGCAACTTGGTCAATTCCTAGATTGCCGAGGAAGAGATTCGCAGAGGAAAAGGGCATAACGATTCTAATGTCAACTCTTCCCTCAGCGATAGAAGCAGTGGCAGTGGCAGCGATAAAGATGAGAGAAAGAGTAAACGTGACTTGCAAACAGAGAAGAAACAGGAAACTCCTCTGGTCTAGGCAAATCCACGAGTGATGAGCTTCAAGGAGCGGTTCCAGCAACTTTACCCAAAAAACGACCAGAAATGTTAAGCTGCATTCTTCATCGGTAACCCCGAATTGACAAGCTAAGACAAATAAAGAATACAATAGAAGCGAACATAAGTTTAGACCCGCCTGAAGATAGAATAGTTGAATCGAATCAAGAACAGATTCTCGATTGAAATCCCGGCCAATTAATGTCCTATCATAAACAAACCTCAGAACAAGATAGTCAAGTGGGATGACAGCAAGAACAATAACAAACTCATCGCTGATAAAGCATTCAAGAAGTTTCATTAGTGCATACGGACTCAGATATATGGTTTGAGGCACAAGAAGGGGGAGGTGCTGTGGGGGGGTTATTTGAAGATGGCTAGCGAAGCAACTATGTCCAATAAGGAAGTCATCAGCTTGATTAAGTCGGAGCTTGAATACAAGAAGAGGCACGCTAAGAACTAATATCTTCTGCCAAAAGGAACACTGTCTTCGGCTCTTTTTTCCAAAAACAAACTTCAAGCTCAGTATCTACCTCTGCAGTAGTCTGATGGGCTTTCTTGCTACAATTTTTAAGTTAACTCAAGGGCGGGCTTTGATGACTGGATCTATATTGAGTAGCTGACCTAAAACCTTCAGGAAGTGATGAAATATGAAATTATCCCGCAAGAAGTAGTTACGCAGTACTTCCCGCTTATTCGGGGCAACAACTCCAGACATGGAGCAGTGTAAGAGTGCATTTTGGAGAGAAGTTGTGGAGATTAGACATAATAAAACAGTTTAAACCTGGATGTGTGTGAATTTAAGTACCCTGCTGAATTGCTCATGCCTAGTATCAGTCAGCGAGTGTACAAGTAGTATAAAGATGACATGACTCCTCCATGGATGAATCCAGGGTTCTTGGAATCAACAAATAGCAGTAGCAAGGGATAGATTGCTATAGACGAAATGTCTGACCTTCTGAGCGAATCTAAACTCACAAGTTTGTGTCCATTAAACTTCGAAGTGTGCCACTACAACAAATAGTACTAGAGAGATGCATCGAGTGATGTTTATGATTGTGCATTCGAGTTCAACATCGAGAAGCATATAGACTACATGATAGGGGAGGTTAGCCAAGAGGATAATCACCTTAAATACGACGATGATGATGAGTTGCCAGATGAAAACTTCTGCTAGGATGACCAAAGTTATTCAATCAATATGAGAACACCCCCTGATTAGAGGTCGTCAGAATAATCAATGAGTTATTACCAAAAACTACGGCGCTATTTCGGGGGATCGCTGAGGTGCTGGGAGAACTGGGAGTAGCTGATGGAAATTGATGTCGAAGTGAAGAACGCAGAAGCAAGTATCCAAAGAACGATTGAATAAGGGCTGGCGGAATTCAAAAAGGAGAAAGTGACTCAGATGGTTAGCATCATGAAGGACATGAACGAGTACGTGCGGTACAAAGCCAATCAGCTAGTCCTTCCATGAATCTAATACTTTAAACATCCATGCTTGTCTACATTTATTTCAAGTTTTCTGAAGAACCGTGGTTCAGGAGTGACCAATTGGAAATTCTGTTACAGTACCTACAATAGTTTTAAGCTCGGAATTTATTACCAAATCGACAGAATCCTGTAATATGCAGTAGGAATCTGAAATAAAAGATAGAGTCAGAGTTTTGGGAATGTCCCTCCTCGTCCGCTTTTGGCAATTTTAAACTCTGCAGCTCCTTTCTGGGTATCTCCTTTTATCAAGCTCTCCATCCCGATCCTGAACTCATTGTAGAGATCTCGCTGGAGGTTGGGAAACACTGCCTACATCAAACTCAGTCTGTCACCTAGCATTGCTGTCTTCGGATGCACTATGATCTATTTTGCCAGTTTCAAGGCCTCATCCATAACATTAGACTTCTCAGTCAATCTGTTCACAAGACCCCAATCGTAGGCTTCTTTTCCGCTCACCGGTCTACCTGTCAGAATCATATCTCTCGCACGATTTAGTCCGATAGACTTGACGAGCCGTATCGTACCTCCATCGATAAGGGGCACACCGAATCGTCTGCAGAACACTCCGAAAACAGCTTCCGGATGGGACACGATCATATCACACCAGCATGCTAGCTACAGTCCACCTGCTACGGCAAAGCCTTCGACTGCGCCGATTACAGGTTTAGAGAGGGCCAGTCTTGAAGGCCCCATCGGCCCCATACCATAGTGAGTAGTAGCCCAAGAGGTAGGTATTGTTTGGTCAGTTTTGGAGGCCTAGCCGAGATCAAAGCCTGCACAGAATGTATTATTGCCTCTGAAGATAGCAATTTGAGCAATGGGGTCAGCATCAAATTCTTGGAATGCCCTGAAGAGTAGGGAGGCAGTTTAGGAGTCAACACAATTCCTGACCTGAGGTCTATTCAGAGTAACTAAGGTAATTCTATCATCGAAGAGCTTCTAGACAAGGACTTTATTGTTTTGCTGCATGGATGAATCTTAGATATAGTATCTGCTATGTTACGTAGGCTATTTAATCGAGTATAGTATGAGAGAAGATATTTTTGCTAAGATGATTATTAGCAAAGAATTGATTAAGAAATCCTCAATAGATGATGTTTTTAGTATATGAGGCATTATATTCACTTTTTATCTAACTTTCAGGTAGAAATTCTATTGAGCTCTACCCTTTCTCGATTTCCATAAAAGGTTTGCCATACCTCTATCATATTTTTTAACCAGCTTAAAATGAATCTGCTCATTTACTACTGTAATTTATAATACAACTCTGTATACCCAGCAGCGGAGCCACCCAACACACAATCAGAAACTCGTCAACTCTTCGTCTACGATATGCATCCTTGACTTGATGAAATGGTAGTACATCTCCAGGCCTAAGTTCTTGTACACTTCCATCCTCCGAATGTCTTCTTCTCTCTGCTTCTTCAATCTACCAGCATATACCTCAGGGTCCAGTGTTCCATCAGCTCCTGCCTGCTCAAAACTCGCCTTCAGCTTGTTAAGCTCAGCTATCAACCCAGGTTCCTTACTAACTTCCAACATCTTCTCTATGTAGCTCATGCACTGACAGTATTTAGGCAAGTCTGGTCGGATCATATCTTCGCCATACTTCGCTAAAACTTGTGCAGATGTTGTTGTTCTGGGAAGTTCGAAAATAGGAAGAGTCTTCGAAGTGTCGAAAGAAGACTCTTTAAGAGGCTCCAAAACCAAAAGCTATCCAATTTCCTGTTTGGCAATTCTAATTCTGGCGATGATGAACTCCTGGAGTTCCGTAAGGTTGAGTTTACGATAGACATTCAGGATGCGACGGTCCATCTCAATATCTGCTTTAACGAGTACTTTGTACTGTTATGGCGTAATGGTCGTTTTGCTTTTGGCGAGAATCTATTTGTTGTGGAAAGAAGGTGAAACTCTAATGAAAAGAAAATTTTTACCATTTTAGTCTTCATGAGCTAATCAGACAGCTCCTCAACGAAGACTCTAGTCTGCTTATCGCCCACGCAGTTATCGAGCACTGTGTCTAAGACACCTTCCATCTCAGTCAAGTATTTGAGACTGTGACTATATTTCTATGGGTTCCTGATTTTTTCGACCTCCACACTGTCAACTGGGCCTGTGATAGTGTTTAGTGCCTATTTTAGTTGTGGGTTTCGTTTGGCAAACTAATTGTTACAGAGATTTACGAGTATAAATATAGTTAGCATAAGATGATTGTACCTTTAAGGGATATTTAGATATATCGATAGCTCCTCCTTGGGGTTTGGGCACTGAAGGCATCGAGGACTGTTGGGGTTGCTGGGGTTGCTGGGGTTGCTGGGGTTGTTGGGGTTGGGGTTGCCCCATCGAAGCCAACTCGCTCTTAACCAAAGCTATTCTCAGGCCTATAAAATTAACAAAATCTGTCAGCCCAAACTTCGCATACAGATCGCGCATAACACCATCAGTCTGAATGCTGTTCTGCAGGGTTGTCACGTACATCTGAGGAGTAAATTTGCCTGACTTTCTGCTGTTTTCGATGATCATCTTCTTCTTCATCACCTCATCTTCCAGTTCTTCGAGGATCTTCTTGTTGATTTTAGCTTCGAATTGTTCGTTCAGTGCTTTTTCTATCACTGACTCCATCTTGGTCAAGTACACAAGACTATCGCAGAATAGTTCAGGTTTTAGTAACTGTTATGTGGTCACATTGTTGCTAGTGTTGATCTGCTTAACTTGGTTGATCATGTTTTAACTTCTCACCACATAGAAAAGAGACGGTGCTTTGGGAGCTTGTTGGGTGTGGGCTGTAGAAGAAGTAGGGGTGTTTGTAGGCGATATCTTTTGGGTAGCTGGCGGGGGATTGTCAGCAGACACGACTGAGAAGTTGATATACTTCTTGATGAAGTTAACTTCAAAATCTTGTGTGTGGACGTATTCTGGCTTCAGGTTCAAGTATAGAGTCTCCACACTCCCCTTACATATTCTATTCTTAGGCAGTCTGATATTGATATCATAGGCGATCTTGACTCCATCCTTGTCATAGACACCAGATATTGTGTTCTGGTTCATGAAGTTCTTGAGACTGATTTCTACGACTGCCAGGTCGGAGGTGAACATAAACAGCTTCTTGGTCTCTAGTTTGAACCTTATTTTCTTGGAATCAAGGTCCTTCACCTGATCTTCAGTCATTTTGATCATGAGATCGACTTTCTGATCTCCTGGTACCACTTCGAGGCTGGTTCGGGAGTGAGGAGCATTATCAAAGTATATTTTGAGGGTTGCATTATCGATGCCATCGATACGGGTCACCATGATTTGCAAATCATTTTTATCTAGCTTCAGATTTTCAAAGAAGTACTCACGTTCCTCCGCTACCACATTCACAGTCGGCAGTGGCTGGAAATTCTTGCCTTTCGCGCTGGTCAAATATTTGGCGTACTACTCATAGCTGTTCAGGATCTCATTGGAGTGAGCTAACGCCATCATGTTCTCCCGTTCGCTCCTGCTGCATCGTTTTTTGAAGTCCCGCTCGATTAAAAGATAGTTCTTCAACTGTTTGTTGATAGCATCCAGTTTGTTCTGAAACTCTTTACGATCCATGTCATGGAACTGCTCGAAATCCAGTTTGTCAAGTTTATTGATAATGAAATCCCCGACTGGAAACTTTTTCCCATTGATTAACGCCTCCACTATCTTGAGCCCGACTGTTTTCTTTGGCATGAGAGAGTCTCTTATCTCTACTGCCTTTTACTCAGCCATGTGCTGCTTGTAGTACTGTAGTAGTGACTATACTTTGGAAAGAGATTTCAGAAGCAGCTCCAGCTTCTTCTCATTCGGTGCTTCGTCCAGCTTTTAAATCAGCTTTATATCCGTCTTGCTTCCACTGTTGCTGGGAGTCAATAATTTTTTTTAGATCTAAGCTAGTTTATTCGCAGGTAAGGGAGGAGCCACATTTCCTGGCTTTTGGGCTGGTGTCATGTTTGGACGCTGAGGCTGGGACTGCTATTTAGGTTTAGGTGGTACTACAGCATTGGAGACAGGGGCTGGAATATAAGCAGAACCCAGTTTTGCTCTCTGCTCGGGTATCGACTGTTCGCATTTGGTAGTCACCTTATTGAGACATTACTAAGCTGAAGGAAACTTTCTGAGCAGCTCCCACTCGGTCTGCAAATACTTGGCAAGCATTGGATGCTTGACTGACTTAGGGTCCTTCATTCCTTTCTTGTAGAACTAACCATCGATCTTGCCCAGCCTGATGAGGCCGATGTATTTCTACTTCTTATTCAGCAGCTTCGCGCAATAGTCAGTGTGGCTGCTATATTCATTTAGGCACTGTTCCATGCAGAACAGCGTATTGATCTCAGACACTTCAGGAGGGTCCATTCGCTTATTTGAAACCTACTCCTCCTTGACCCTGGGAACAGCAGGAGGTTCTGAGGGAAGCACTTGAACTGGTCTGTGGTCGGGTATTTGAGGTTTAGTTTGAGCCACAGGCTTCGTTGAGGTAGTTGTCTTTTTAGGAGGTTGAGGGTCGTCATCTTAGTCGAGACCGAGCTATGCTTGGAGAGCCTTCAGTTATGCGTCAATTTTGGATGTAGGATGATCGTCAGGATCGTCAGAGTCCATCTAGCCGAGTTGCTTCTAGAGTTCAGCGAGTTCTCCTATGAGCGGTTAAAGATCGAGGGATGGTGGTGGAGAGTATGATACTTGCGAGTTTGTCTTCGTCCATGCGTATCTTACTGTCCTTGTGAATTCCTATAATGGGAGGAGAGAGTATATTTGGTATATTTTATGATACCAGATATAATGTTTGTTCTGCCACACCGCATAAAACTATCTATTTCTTAATCGTCTTGCCCGGTATTTTCAATCCGCCCCCCTGGGATTGGGGTTGGGGTTGGGGTTGGGGTTGGGGTTGGGGTTGGGGTTGGGGTTGGGGTTGGGGTTGGGGGGGTTGGGGTTGGGGTTGGGGTTGGGGTTGGGGTTGGGGTTGGGGTTGGGGTTGGGGTTGGGGTTGGGGTTGGGGTTGGGGTTGGGGTTGGGGTTGGGGTTGGGGTTGGGGTTGGGGTTGGGGTTGGGGTTGGGGTTGGGGTTGGGGTTGGGGTTGGGGTTGGG